>JAQQZR010000715.1:0-13287 GCA_030068235.1 Notoglanidium macrostoma | reverse complement strand
TATATACACATACATATACACACACACACACACACACACACACACACCTCAGACAGACTGCCCTCCAGTTATGCACATCAAGCGGCTCAAGCTTGCAATAACAAGCATACCTGAAGCTGCCTGACTTTCCTGCAGCAGAAAGCAAATACTAAGCTGTGCTTTACAGAGCCGCTGCTCAGTCAAGCCGTGAAAACACAGACCCACACACTATACTCTCAGAGAGGAAGAGGATGTTCAAGATCCTGATGAAGATCACACCACATGACTCCTCAGGATCAGCTGCTTCACAAAGAATGCAAATATTGACCGAACTGAGGCAAGGCTGTGTAATGTTCGCTCCCTCGCGCACACCCATGGGCTAGCACATAATACACAGACGCAAGGTGAGCTGGTATGTACGGAATGTGTGAGAAAACCAGGCAGGAGTGCAAGCAATGGCATGTGACTTGCCTTGCACCAACAGAACACCATGGCTCTAGTGCGGACATTTCTTTTGACTCAAATGAGTCATTCGGTTAAATGATTCTTTGCGATTTAGCCAACGAATCGTTTAGCGTGCATGGTTTGCCCAAATACGCGCTCTAATTATGGCGACCGGCAAACAGCTTGACTAGGGTTAAAACAGCTGATTGTGTGTCTGGGTTTAGAGGAATTATTTTTCACACCCAGCCCAACCCAGACTATTACAGCATGCACTGAAATAGTGGAAATTTCCAGCTCTGGCTGAACGAGCCCAAAATCATCTGCTGAATAAGGAAAAACACCACAAATTGGCTGTGATGGAAAAGTTCACGGACTTAAACACTGACTCGCTGAACTCAAGAGAGGTGAATGTGGGTCATGACGGAAAAGATTCACTGACTCGATAGAACCAAAAGCAGATTCAGAATTAACAGATGTATTAAAAACACGGTCAGATAAAATAGAATGTAAACCTGTAGAAATGCTTGAGAATCATGAAACCTGTCAGCGGCAGCTGAGTGAAAGGAACGACACCACTTCTGATTCGTTAACCTTCATGAATCGCTAAAAAAAGAGGCTGCATCGTTCAGGAACAACACATCTCTGATTGGAGGCAGAACGATGAAGAGCTATTTGTAATCAGACTTGGGTTTCATTATGAAACAAGGCTAAAACATTAAACTTTAAACCGATCCCCCAGCACGTCTTAAATGCAGCCTCGATCCAGCGTAGTTGCAGAATATATGTGAGTATAACGAGCAGTAATTGACATGTTTCGCTTTATGGAGACAAGAACAAAAATCTTGATCTCAAAACTCTTAATAATGGAAGTCTAAGGGCAGGTGTCGGGGCAGTCAATTAACATTTATACAAAATCAGCTTGGTAGAACGCATTCAGTAATGTTCAATGTTTAGTTCAATCTATTGGTACATCAAGCTCTAAATATATAAAATCTTTTTCAGGGGAAGTAAGAGTGTTTTTGTGTTTCTAACATAGCTGCATTCATCTGATCACACATGGATATGACAAAACATTAGGGGAAAGGGGAAATTAACCAAAATACATTTGACTACATTAGTCATGTTTTGGAAAGTTGAATAAAAGTACATGAAAGCAGTTTTGGTAAGACTTTCACTCATATGGCTTTTACTTTTCAACTGTAATGGTTATAGCTTTGCATTGCTTTGTATATAGATAAGAATTGTAAAAAACACTTACTGTCTGGCCCAACAACTGCCCATATATAAAGTAAATTCTGAGAAACTTTTCTCAGTGCAGGGAAATGTGGCGAAATCATTGTCTGACACAATCACACACACACACACACACACACACACACACACACACACACACACACACACACACACACACACACACACACACACTTCAGGTTATAGATCAAGTTAAACAACACTGGAGTGTTCCTTCAGAACAAGATTACATAAAAGAGTACATGGTGTGTGTAGCCTGGTTTCCGTTGAAGTTTGGCGCAAAAAAGAAGCGATATTTTAACAATTTCGACGAAACGACTGCGAGTGGTCTTTGTCTCGCAATAGCTCCGACAGAGCTTTTCTTCAAAAAGGCAGCGTTTCTGTTGTGCTCATCAGGTCACATACCATAAACGTAAAAAAAAATTTCCGTTTCAATTAAAAAAAAATTATAATACTACTGCTTTGTCGGACCGTCTGAAAAAGCAATTTTTGCTATGTGTGAGAGTTTTGTTGGAAAGTCGCGGTTTGCCGTCACTCGTATTTTTTTTTAGTTTGCGGTTTCCAGCTGCGCTTTAAGCAGGTCAATGGGGACGCGGCTTGTGACGGGCAACATGAACAGCAAAAGGTAAAGGATCTTTACAGTTCACTAAACCAGAAAGTGCTCTTAGAAATTCCACATGTGCAACAAACAGACCTCTGTACACGATACAAACGTTCCACTTGCTACTCATGCTCAGTATTACCCAGACTGGACACGTCCCTCAGTTGAGTGAAACCTACTCCATACAGCCAGGTAATGAAACATGCCCAAACATGCCTTCATCAATACCATCAAGCATGTACAACATCAGCAAGAGTACATTTACTACGCTGACTAACACCAGAGGCAGGTCCTTATCAACCCTGAACACCTACAGGTTACAGTATGCACTGGCCAGCCACACCTGCACACACCAATCTCATCTGCCAGGCGCACAAACCATCCCAAAAGGATGGGTGGGTTTAGAAGACGTGTCCACTGGGATTGCTGCTGCTAGGCAGCGGAGTCTGCACACGTCTCTCCAGAGTACAGAAAAGGGGCTCAGACGGCACCGGGCCGAAAAAAAAAAACCCACAAAGGCATAATATATACCTTACACTATATTACGATGTGGTGTTTTTTTTTTTTTTTTTACAGGAAGTGATCATGAGTGTATAACAATTAACATTGCACAAAAAGCAAGTATAAACATGTCTGGCAAACAGGCAGGTGTAAACGCAATATGTACAGCGTAGCGTGTCTGCATCAATTAGACATTACAGACAAAGGACACACCCACAGCATACGCAGTCATTAAACCATTAAGCCAAAAAGAAAAATAAATAAATAAATAAATACCCCAAGGTGAAATGATATAGAGATCTCATCATTATTTATGTTGTAGTATTAAAGCAATCTCGGTCAATCCGATCCCTGACTGCCTTCCCACATTATTCCGAGCTATCTGATTTGCATAGAAATAAACAGGATCACAAAATGTACATGATGGAAACTGCGTCCACATGCCAGGAGTAAATACAATATTTTGTTAGCCAGATGCCATCCAGCTATATATGGGGCTGTAAAGGCGCCACAGGGGGACAGAGGATTTCCTCACGAAATTGAAAAAGATCCTAAAACTGGAATAGTCGCTCTCGTTTTTAAAGGGTGGGTCTGCGTGACCCAGTGGCCCGCGAGGAGCCGAAGTGCAGAAGTTTGAAGGTGCTTTGTGAACACACGGTACAATGGAAGAAGGGGGAGAACTCTTCCTGTAAGAGGAAAGACTTGGAGAATTGAAAGCTAAGATTGGCGAGAGGATGGGAGGGGGAGATCGCTGCTACGTTGCTGAGGTTACAACAGAGCTATTGAGAGGTGTGTACACACTGTGACAATGTATGTGTATGAGTCACTGATGTTCTGATTGTTTCGAGAATGAGTGAGCTGGGAGGAGTAATGATGCAGCAATACTGATACTGATGGCAACTGGTGTGTGTGTGTGAGTGTTGGCCAGAAGTCAGACAATCTAGGTTTCTCCACTGTCGCAGCACAGTATGCTCTTGACCTCTTCATTTTTTTTTATACTTCTTTCCTTACTGGTTCTGATGGGAAACGAATCTCCTTTTCACACACACTCCATACACACACACGCAGTATCAAGTATTCTGGTGTGGCTCAGGCAGGTCATTATACCAAAATAGAAGCCATTGTCCATGCCAGTCTTTGAGAGCATGAATACTTGATGTGTGCACAGCACAGCATTAGTTTGGCTGCCTAAGCTTCAACTTGTGGCATATTCCTTTAAGAGTTAGGAAATACTTATGGACAAGCTCGGGTTCGGGTTGCCTGGAAACCGACGAGGCTAAAAGGTGGTAGTTAGTAATGGCTGCTTAGATCGTTATTTAAGGGCATTAATACAGAAGGAGGGAAACAAACAGGTTTATGATTACTATCCACATCTACCATTTTCTAATGGAACACATTGTTGTGTTTGTGTTGGCCCGAGTTTCAGCGGTGAGCTGAGGAGGTAGGTCCACTCACTGCCCCGAAAACATGTCATTTGTGTCTTGCTAACGTCTTTATTTTCTGTTGACCACAGGTTACTTTACGTGTTGTACTAGCAGGGGAGTCTTATGTGCCAGATCCAGCAAAATCAGCCTCAGTGAACCAAAAACCCCAAAAATTAGCTGAGGATCACTAGAAAGTTGAGGGGGAAAAAAAGCTTTAAAATAGTACAAAAATAATTTAGGCATCTTCCAGAGTAATATTCCTGAATGTGGCTTAGATTTGTTTACAATGTTTTGAGTGATTTCATTGGCTTGCTGTGATGTAAACTATTATTAACTATTCCAAATACGGAGAGAGGGAAACCCAAGCTTTATTTTGATATCTGGATGTTGGGGTTTCTCCCAAATGAAGCCAGACAATATTAGTTTGATTTTGAACAATCTTTCCTTTTTGTACTCCAGTTTGTAAGTGGTAGGGCACGGAGCCCCTAAAGGAACACATGTTTTAAAAAATAATAATAATAAATTACTTTTTCGTTTAATATCTGCTGCACTGAAATCTCTCGTCCGCACCAGATCACTTATATTACGTGTTTTATTTTTACACATGTCCCTTTATGGGCTCTGTAATTTTGCCTGTAGTTCAAATCTACCCTGTGTCACTGCCGACTCATTTTTCCGGATCGGGTCACGTGTCAGTTTCGTGCCAAACTATAGTTTCCACAGGTTCGGAAAAGATTGATTAATTAGCGTCATCCGTGACCACTAATTAATGTGCCTAGTAATCCATGAGTGTGCAGAAGGTGGTGGGAATCGAAAGCATGTGCTCTAGTTACACAGTTACAGCATCACACAACATGATTTGCATTTCGTTTCCGCGTCCTGTACGTACCAACTGGAAACTTTTGTTCTACGAAAATCAATAAGCAGTAGAGATGACTGCTTCTGCTTGTCCAGGCACCCAGGCTACTGATTTGTCCACCCGTGAGCCATTAACTTGATTACTGAAATCGGAGAAACACAGACCAGCATCACTGTCCCTCAATTCTATTTGAAATTAATCATGTTTTATTGGATAAGCTTAGCGGAAACAAGCAGAGCCCTGTTCCACTTGTTCCCCTGAGCTGGCCTCCTGGACAGAACAATCAGAGCTGGCAGGAAGGGCAGAACTTCCTGACACTTGCTGGAATGCTGCTTGTCAAAGGTTTTTTTTTTTTTTGGAGGGGGCAGGCAGGGGGGAAATCAGCTGATCTGAAGCAAAAGAGCTGATTAGAAAGGAGGCATGACCTCAGAGCACGCAGAGGAAAGCAATTTCTGGATTTGTTCGGAGTTTTCTCGCTCAGTACACATGACGTCACTTTGGCAGAGTCGTCTGAACACGGCTGCTAATGTGAGGCAAAGTAGACTCCGCTAAAAGAGGCCCTGGCTTCAACGGTCACAGAACAGGATATGTGACAAGACGAGGGCGGCTGAGAATTACAAAGCACTTTCAAAACAGGACAGGATGTGCACGGACGTTCGCCCATGTTGTCGATCAAAGAACGTCGGTCAATAACGTGGCCTGGGTTTACCAGAGTTACATCATCTGGTCATCATCTTTATCCACCGCAGGTCAATGACATCAGCGTGATTCAGGTCGTCGATGGCGGGTCATCGGACCTCCAGTGATGTGAACGTGGTTAACACACATCTCTGCAACTTCAGCCAGAACGCAGTTTCTGAAAGCCCCGTTTTATAAGCAGCCTTGCATCTCTTCTTTCAGAAGCAGAGGTGTGCGCAAAGCACATGAGGCAACTCCCCAATGGTACATCATCTTGTGCACCAAGACGACACACACCTAGATAACAGGGTGGAACGTTAAAAAAAAAATAACTCCTACCACACACAGCACAAGGATTATTAAACAGCCACGAAAATAAAAGAACTCGATGTTTGCAATTATAATGATTTTCCAAAGGAACTCCAAAGAAAGAACGGTGTGATGGCACCATGACCTCGCCAGTGATCCATGATCGTAATATCTTATTGTCATCTTTGTGATTTTTAGCTGACTGGTACCCGAGAAGATTGTTCTAATCTTTATAACTGTTGGGAACGTTGCCCGGATTACACCTCGAACGTCTACTTACTCCTGCATGCATCGGCATCAGTAGCGTAGTCGTGCCAAGAAAACGATCTGGAATTGAAGTGACAGAGTTCACAAGGCATCTAACGATCTCTCGAACAGTGAAAGCAATATTAAGGAGAGGAAAGCGTCGAGAGCCTTATCTCCCATCACTGCGCTACACAACACACATCCCTTCCACTATTTTAGGTCATATCTCTAGAGCTTTGTCTAAAGGAGGGTTCCTTTCTGTTACTATGGCGATGTGCGTGTGTGTGGCTTTGTGTGTGAGGAGTATGCTATGTAGAAGTTAAATTCACTAGATTAATGATGTCGTGAACTATGTAGTGGAACTGCAGCTATATGATTTGCTCGTAAATGTTTCATGATAATAATAAAGTGATGGTGAGTGTATTTAACTTTTATAAATGGCTGCTCTGCAAAAAAGTGCATATGGATAATTACACTAATATATTATACGTCTATCAACGTAAAATGAAATTAAATCCATAATCACAATTATTTAGAAGATAAGCATCAGCCCGGGCTTAAACACTACACTACAGTACTCCAGGCCTCGTACGTCTTGTTTACCTCATTTCTGCTTTTGCCTTTGTGACCTAATGACCGTGCCTTTGCCTGCAGTCTCAGTGTGTTTAGAAAGAAGCAGAGAGTACAAAATGATCCGAGCACGCTGCTCACGTGGGGGGCTCGAGATCCAGTGCAAGTCAACAAGCACGGAATAAAACACGGTGGGGCATGCGGTGATAGGAAAATCATCAACGTCACTGTTCATTATTTGTGCCAACAGTTAAAATTTTTATTTATTAAAGCACAATGAATATTACTTTTATCCGTTTAAAGTTTAATATTGTGGAAGATCTGTGAAACAAGCGAGTTCCTTTTATAGCAGTTATAAATAGTCGCTCCCTCACCAGCCTCTTTTTTTTTTCTTCATTTCTCTTGAACTTAATAAGACAAGACAAAAAAAAAAAAAAAAAAAAAAAAAAAAAAAAAAAGCAGCTTGTCACATTACAGAGAAACTGTCATGAAGCTTTAACCTGATTGGTCCACTGGAGACGCCTGTCAAAACCTCTCACAGAAAACTCACCTTAATTACACGCAGATCAAAAAAAATTGTTTATATGAAACATCAGCCATCCAAGTGGAACTTGTTACTATAGAAACAATAATGAATTGGAATATGCACACTAATTTAAACTGAGATGTTATAAGGGAGGAGACAAACCACTCAAAGGCTCCTGAACAGAAATCTATGACGCCAAAGATGGTGGTTGCACATGCAGAAACCCCGCCCCCAATCGTCTGCTTTGTAACGGCTGAACCAGGAAACATATTAAGCCAATTGTACCAAGATGCAGGGTGGTGAGACTTATTGCTGTAAGGACATGGATATAAACCCCTGAGCTGCGGTCATGTAATTATTGAAAATGAAGCAACCAATCAGAATCAAGAATTAAAAAAAAGATATCTAGCAGGCAGTAAGTCATCTTTGCCATGTTCACTGTTAGTTAGTTAGTTACTATGTGGGTAGAATTTGACTATGTTTAATTAAACAAAGCCAATAATTGTGATCGGGATTAAAATACGAGTCACCGTGCAGCCCTTCAAATGCACACAACAACAAGATCGCATACAGATGAACAAACACTGTAAAGCAGATATACAGCAAACCCACAGGGACGTCTAGCAGGAAACAGACTGCAGGCTGTGCTGTGGATAATAAATAGTACGCAAAGCCTGTGTGTGTGTGTGTGTGTGTGTGTGTGTGTGTGTGGGGTGTGGGGTGTGTGTGTGTTTTCCAGAGCCATAGTCATGGTATGTTAGCTCCATCAATCCCTGCCCAACCATGCCTGCACACATGAGCACAAAGAGACATGTTATCTGAGCAGGAGAAAGAGAGAGGAATGAGAAAGTCAGAGAGTAATATTGTGAGGCAGGCATGAAGGAAACCGTTAAACAAAATAAAGAGTGAAAGGCAACTGATTATAATGCTGCTCATCAGTGCAGCTCACCAGTCACATTGTATTAGTTAAAGTAATTAATCCCAAGTCAGATTAGCTGCAATTCAAAAAAATATTTCTCAGTCAATCTACTTACACTACCTAAATATGTGAGGAAATCCTGCTTATTTTTTGTTTATCTTCGCAAAGGATATTTGTGTAAATGAAACCAGTGACTCGAGCTTAACCTGATTAAGTGGTGAGAGAGAGAGAGCGAGTGAGAGAGAAAGCGGGTGAGAGAGAGAGAGAGAGAGAAAGCGAGTGAGAGAGAGAGAGAGAAAGCGAGCAGGTGAGAGAGCGAGAGAGAGAGAGCGAACGGGTGAGAGAGAGAGAGAGAGAGAGAAAGAGAGCGGGTGAGAGAGCGAGCGAGCGGGTGAGAGAGCGAGAGAGCGGGTGAGAGAGCGAGCGAGCGGGTGAGAGAGCGAGAGAGAGGGTGAGAGAGAGATTGCGAGCGAGAGCGGGTGAGAGAGAGAGATTGCGAGCGAGAGCGGGTGAGAGAGAGAGAGAGAGAGAGAGAGAGCGGGTGAGAGAGAGAGAGAGAGAGCGAGAGAGCGGGTGAGAGAGAGCGAGCAAGAGAGGATGAGAGAGAGAGAGAGCGAGAGAGAGAGAGAGCGCGAGAGCGGGTGAGAGAGAGACCGAGAGAGCGAGAGAGAGAGAGAGAGAGCGCGAGAGAGAGAGCGAGCGAGCGAGAGCGGGTGAGAGAGAGAGAGAGAGCGAGCGAGAGCGAGAGCAAGAGAGCGAGAGAGAGCGCGAGAGCGAGCGAGAGAGAGAGAGAGAGAGAGCGAGGTGTCCAACCAGCTCCACAAACATGACAAGATTACACAGGTGCCTTAAAAACATCTAAAAGATTAGTGAGAAAAGGCAATTGTTAAAAATAAAATAAAATGACATTAAAGTAATAATAAAAGATTACAGAAGATAATAAAAGATTAACGATAATAAAAGATTAATCAGGGAAAGAGGGAGAAACAGATCAGCCATGGCATTAAAAACACAATGAAACATTTGACCGATTAGCCGGTTCTCTGACGACGCTTCCAGTTCTCTCACTTTACGCAGAAATACAACATAGTGAGCAGGGTTTTTTTTTCGTCTGTCGGTTTTGGGTATTTTCCCAAATTGTCTCCCGCATTTAATGTGTCGTTTTGTCCAAAATAAAATTATATATAAAATAAAATTTAATCTCTAAAAGGAAAACATGAAATTAATGCAAAATTACAACGAAAATATGTAAATTCTTATATACACGTATATTGTCATTTTAGAAACACGCCCACAAAGTTTTGACAGGTGCAGCGTCTGCTATCTGCTCCAAGCTAAAGCAAGAGAAAGAAGATGAAGGAGAGATTTCCTGCGGGGGCGGGGTGCGACGATGGAAAGAACATCAATGTGGGAGACGGAACCATTAGAAACATTACAAAACTGGTGGGAGGAGAAGAGGACAAAAGGAAACTGTGAGAGCGAAACTGTGTATGTATGAAGGGAGGACGAGAAAGACAGATCAGGCCAGAGACATGGGGTCGCAGAGAGCGAGCGCAGGAGAGAGAGACAGGAAGTGAATAAAGGAGAGAAAGTGAGGAGAAACTGCTGATGGCCTGCTTTCCAGATAAAGCTGGTTCGAGCAGGGATTCTGACTCAGCCTTGGTTCACTCGCATCACACTCTAGTGCTCACTCACAATTTCAAGGCTTGTACACACTTGTGTACACACGCGCACACGCCAGTTATTTTGACAGTCACTGCACTACGTAGCCAGAGGCAGACTGGAGTCATATGGCAGAGCAAAGCATACACCACGTACATCACTGTGCTTTCCTGACAACAAAACCTTTACAATAACTGAAAAAGACACAAAATGTCCTTAAGTTACAGGGACAGGGGACATGATAACCATCATGATCACAGCATGCCGGGAATACGGAGTTATGTTTACAAGCGTCTTTGCACACTTCTGGCTTTTTGCTCAAATGAGATCCTGATGAATCCCATTCCTAACCATAAGCAAGCCATATCTTTTTTCCTGATTTCTCGTAATTTTTTTCACCAATTCCCATCCATCAGGCAAGGCAGTTACACACCTGGGGTGGTGACACCAGGCTTCAGCTGCAGCGTTACAAACTGCTGCTCATGCTGCATCACAGGGCAGCGTAACACACTCGGAGGAAAGTGCGGTCTACCTTCTTCCACATACACGAGCTGACAGACACCATGATTGGCTAGCGTCGGTGATTAACAGGAGAGAAAGAGCATTCCGTCCCTCTCGCCCAGAGCATTTTTGGGATTCACCTAAATCTGTTACCGTGGAATATCAATGAAATTCAGTGACGTGTGGTGATGACGGGCGAAATAACCGAAGTGGGCGGGTATCCAGTTAAACTGCTCTCAACTTTAAGGCGATGAGATTGAGGTGACTAGCGATGGGATCAAAACGATACTGTTGACTGACAGATGACGCCGAGTTCCCAAAACCGTTTACTGTAAGGACACAACGTCCATGACTTTGGTTATTACGTCAAAACGGCAGAGCGGCTCGTCGTTGATCTCCTGCCAGAACGGGATTATTTTTATAGGGCCAAGACTTCGGAGTTGTTATTTAGATTAAATGTCCAGCCAGTCATTTCTCTTTATAAAGATTTATCTAATTTCTGATAGGAAGACGGAAGGATCGTGCTGTAAGGCGAGACAAACAGCCAACCATCATGCTCACTAGATATCTCAACAGTTAATTTAGCAGACAGACTAAAATGTGTCTTAACGGAGCGCTTCCTGTGCGTACTCCTCTTTACATTTATCGGTATTGTAATCTCCCTCACCAAAAAAACAAAACAATGTGTTATTTTTAACATACCACTACCATTTCCTCTGCAAGAGGTCAGCATCAGGGCAAAGCCTCTTCTGTGTTTCTGATGGCCGACTCAAATACCAGGATGCTGGCTAATCTCAATGTAAGTGCATTGGGGGGGACTCAAAGCTGCAGATCGCTCTTCCACAAGACTGAATTACGAAGAAGGAGGAGGAGGAGTGTGTTACTGTCTGTGTGTGTTAGTGAAAACGAGACAGACTATTACTAGCAAAGAGTAGAGACCCGATTGGGCATGTACAATATACAAAAAAAATAAATAAATAAATAAACAAACAAACAGAAAACCCACTTCTCTGTGGAAATGCAAGGTGTATACACACACACACACACACACACACACACACACACACACACACACACACACACACACACAGGGTGACTCATCTCGCTGGTGACAAACCGCAATCTGTGAAATGCAAGCAGAGAGACGCTAACTGTACACCCCCCAACCACCCCACGTACACACACCTCTCATTTCATTTCCTTCATTATCGAATCTCGTGAAACAAATTAAAGTCGAGCTCTCAATTATGATGGCGTGTATTGCAAGAAAACACAAATCAAGACAGAAACTATCGCCTGCTGAGGTTACCTTCTCCCCTCCTCCACGCCCATGCTGAAATGGACCAGTCCAGCTTCACCTTCACCCCCCCACACACACACACCAACCACCGTGCTCAGAGGAGTGCTTCACCCTGCCTACCCTCTTTATTTTATCCTCACCACTTTCCCTCCATCTCCTTTTCTCTCTCGCGCACACAGACACTGGTGACAAGGAAGCAGCACACTGAACCTCGCCATCTGTTTACTGCCTTTTTCACTCAGTCAATCCACACCACACACGCCAAACAACCTTCTTCTTCAACCAAACATATGACACACAGACACAAAATCTCAACCGGATCTCAAACACTGCGGCGCTCCCATGTTGACTGGCCTTGATTTCCCAACCACCCTTCACCAGCCGAGGGTTATGACCTTGAAAGCGAGAGGATGAAGTTGTGGCAGGATAACAAACAGCTGGTGCCCTGAGAGAAAGGAGACACCGATCTAAATAAAAGGGGGCTGGGCTGGTGGGCTGTTTTGTGTAAAGCTCCTCTGTCTGTGGGTGCAGCGAAAGGGGATGTAGCGAAAGAGCAGTCATTCATTTCGCTCATCCTGTCTGCGTTCAGCTCTCTGCACTTCCTGCTACTGCCTGCAGTCGCTCAGAGCTCCTCACCTGGACCACTGCAGGGTGTGTGTGTGTGTGTGCGTGCATGCATGCGTGTCCTCTGGGTCTTTGTTTAAGGCAATCACGTGCTCAGTGTGGTTTGTCCTCACACAAGCTATACCGCACAGCTAGACTATAAAGCAAATAGGTAACGAGAGAAAGAAAAAACATGCTCTCCCTTGCACACACATACACACACACACACAGGATGCGAGTGTTTCGGGCCTTTTATATGGGTTTAGAAGCATTGTTTTAATTTTTCTGACAGATTCTTAAAGACTCCACATCAAGGTCAGTTTGAAGCAGCTACACTGCAGTTCCAGCTGCAGACAAGGAACAGATGTTAACCCTTCAGTGTTCTCATTCTTGTTTATGAAAACGCAGACCTCGGAAATGGCAGAAACTAAATACACGTTCCTGACAATGTAAATGCTTGAGCGGCACTGGTGGATACAATGACTAACGCAGACGCACACTGCTCTCGCACACGTAAACCCGTGATACAGGCGTGCAGACAGCGAGTCATGGCATCGACAGATCTGCGGAGGAAAATCAGAGGAGAGACGGGGGGATGAAGAAGTACAAAGACGGCAAATTGATGACGGCGACACACACGTGTTGTTGCATGTCTGATCTGCAACACACGTTTACCCACGTGAGAGAAACAGACAGGCGGAGAGACAGGGAGAGAGGGAGGGAGAGACGCAAAGGGGAAGGAGGGGAAAGGGACAGAGAGAGACACGTGGAGACCGAGATGGAGAGAGAAAAAGGAGTGGGAGACAAGGAAGGTGACAATTTCGGGAAGGGTAGAGAGGGGGAAGAGAGAGAGAGAGAGAGAGAGAGAGAGAGAGAGAGAGAGAGAGAGAGAGAGAGAGAGAGAGAGAGAGAGA
>JAQQZR010000714.1:0-13292 GCA_030068235.1 Notoglanidium macrostoma | reverse complement strand
ATATTCAGAATTTATATACTTTTGTGAAGCTGCTTTGCGACAATGTCTGTTGTTAAAAGCGCTATACAAATAAAATTAAATTGAATTGATTTGTTGCTGGTTTAGCTGGTGCACCAGCATAGGTGTTCTGGTGTACCTGTACATGAAGCTATTCCACAAGCATGGTCTTGCTGATGAAGAGGTTTCACCAGCAAGGTCTCTTTAATTATGCTGGTCTCATTTATGATGCTGGTGAATCTGGATTATTATTTTAGCTCATTACTTTGTAGATATTTATGCAGTCAGTAATTACATAACAATTGTAGGTAATTCTTTGCTCATTTGCAAGTATAAAATGACTGAAATCCAAGAGAACTGAAATAGAAATTAGGCTAGCAATGTCAATGTTTTTAGGGAAGTAAATGAATACTTAATACATTCTATTATCTTCATTTTCATACAAATGCATTTACAAATGCATTGATGCAAAAAAAAAGCAAAAAAAAACTGAAACTAAACTTTAAAAAAAGGATTATTGAAATCAACATCTGATTGGACATATATGATTGCAAATATATTTGCGACACATTCATGGAAATTACTTGATAGCATCTCTACCAATGCAGTATATACAGTTCATTCATTATTCACATAAAATTATGCTTCATCTACCTTGCAATATGTGTGATATGAATACATCCCTCTTTTAAACCACTATATTTTCTGGGCTTTCCAGCATTATGGCCTGTCAAAGACTGTCTTCAAGTTTTGTGCATCAGTATAACAAATAATGTTTATGGTGTTCCTATAATCATCTTCTTGACGATGTGTTTTGGAGAGTGTTCAAACCAGAAGTCTAGATTGCACAAACATTCATTTTGGAGGAGTTTGCTCATCGTCAGTTGCAACATTAGTTGAAAACCTTAAGGCCCTTTTACACTGAGCATGATATTTAAGGTACAGTAATATTTAAGGTATATCATTTCATGTGCATGAGCCCCTGTTACGTTTCCCATTAACAAAGGTGTATAGCAATTGCAGCTTACATCTTACATCCTTTTCCTGTTCACTTGATGTTTAGGTGACATAATGACAATGTTGTGTTGGATGAAGCTATTGATACTGGTTCAATGCAGTATAGTGAAAGTGTGATTCACATATCAGTATCAAATCTCAGCTTGAGAAGAAGCTCCTTGTGATGGCAGATGATTTTGTGTACAAAAGGATTTTTACAACCTTGGTTTGAACCAAGTAGATGGTTTGAGTGTAGAGCTTAAAGTATTTAGTAACATTTTTAATTAATAAGTGTCAATACATTTTAAGATGATTCTGAAAATGTTTATTCTGTGAAATATTACACAATAGTCAAAAAAAAAATGCAAATTCCAATTTCCAGAGCCAAAGATATTTGTAACGGTCGCGGTACCGGTCGGGTGTGAAACCGCAATAGCAGCGCGGGTGGAGCAGAGAAGATCAAACACGGAACAAAAGGGTGGCAACTGGTAGGTTTAGGGGAAACAAAACCGCCGTTCGGATAGAACGGGAAAACGTAACGGCGAGCGAACTTAGGGTGGCCGCGGAAACGTGACGGCGGATAAAGGTGAGTAAGAGTCAATAGTTCAATAAGACCCGGGGCGTACTCCGGAGGTCCCGTAATAAACATAAAGCGCACAAAAGGCGGAAATAAACCAAAGCGCACATAGGCGCGAGGAAAAAACAAAGCCGTCGTTCGGAAAGAACGAGAAATGGTTACCTGCGAGTAACTGGCGTCAAAGAAGATAATCCTTCCAGAGAAGAGAGGTCCGAGGAATGGATCCGGGAAGAAACCATGAACGAACACGGAGCGTGGCTAAACTTCCGTGTTTATACTGGTGCGCCGGAAGCGAGGAGTAGTCCCGGAAGCGGAAGTGGGTGCGTTCGCGATGGTGGCTCGGGTGGCGCGAGAGGCGTTGGTGCTTCCGGTCCTGTCCCGTGAAGCGCGAGACGTGACACTTCGGTTTTCTAGCGTTCATGTTCTGGTGTTTTAAATCTCATGTTTAGAACCTTGTGAGGTTTTTTTTGTTGTTGTTCATTCTCGTTAATAAATAATCTCTGTGATTGCATCTGTCTGACCTCTCCATTCATGACTGTGAGCCCATGAGCACCATAAGGCCCATAAGACCACAGGAAAACAACCGTGGTGGATGACAAAAAAATTCTTTCCCTGGTGAAAAAAAACCCTTCACAACAGTTGGCCAAAACACCATCCAGGAGGTAGGTGTGAACAATCAAGACTTCACCTGAATAAATACAGAAACTTAACCACAAGATTTTAAATATTGGTAAGCTTCAAAAACGGGAAGACCAAATTAGAGCTTTCCAAAAATAACTTAAAAAGCCTGTATGTTTCTGAAAAAACATTCAATGAACAGATGAAACAAAGATTAACTTGCACCAGAAAAATGTGAACAGAAGAGTATGGAGAAGGAAAAGACCTGTGGAGCCGAAGTATACCACTTTATCTTATGGTGTGGGCATGTATGGCTGCCAGTAGTACTGGTACTCTTGTATTTATTGAAGATGTGACTGCTGACAATAGCAGCAAGATGAATTCTTGCAATAGGGCTATGTTGTTGCTCAGATTCAGCCCAATGCTTCAAAACTCATTGAGTGGTGCTTCACAGTGCAGATGGACAATGATCCAAAGCATACTTTGAATGCAACCCAAGACTTTTTTAAGGCAAAGAAGTGGACTGTTCTGAAATGTCAAAGTCAGTAACCTAACCTGAGAAAGTCATGTGAAACTATCTATAGTCCATATCCCTTTTCCCGACAACCTGAGTGCACAGCAATTCCATGCTCCTTGTTGCACCCTACAATTTCAGGCACTCTATTTTATCCTGATTGGTACTGGATTTGCGGAAAGACAATTTTATTCTATCATCCTCCAAATTGGGATGGTCTTCGTGTTTTTCACGTCTCGCAAGCACATTTACTATTGGTCACGTTGCACACAAATCTTCACGTAATCTTCAAGCGATAGATAATGATTTTCCTCCAGTTGAACACCAGCTTAGATCCAAATGGGACAAATTTTCGGGATGTATTTTTCCTCAATACGGTTTAACCCAAACTTGGAATGAGTTTGAGAAGGTGCATTACCATCTCACTGGTACAACTGTGGACAACAGAGGCCCTAGCAGGAGTCAAGGACGAATTAACTGCCCTTCTTGTAATGACTCTTCAGAACAGAATGGTACTGGACATGTTATTGGCTAAAGAGGGGGTTTGCCATATGGTGGGGGACTCTTGTTGTACTTTCATTACCGATAATGATGATTCACATGGTAATATTACTTAAATATTACATTACATTGTTAAATTGAATGCACAAAGTAAATCTGGAACTTGGGAGGGACAAACATGGGGGGGGGGGTGATTGGGATTTGTTTTATTCACTCTATGGATGGTTTGCTCCTTACATGTCTATGATTGCTCCTATCATTGTGCTCTTACTGTTAATTATCTGTTGTGTCCTGATCTTTATTCCTTGTTTGCAATCCTTCATTGCTCAAAGGATGAAATCTATAATGAATCCTAGTTTTCCTATTGTACCAATGTCAAAGGAACAAGTTTTAGTATTTGTTCTTTTAGAACAAAAGGGGGCATTGTTAGATTGAAAATCTTGTCCCTTTTCTGTCCTATGACCTCTTTAATCCTGCTGTCATAGACTGTCATTTTGTTTTGCATTCCTTTGCTCAAATTTAAAGGTGTATTTGCATCTACGCCTTTCCTGTGTTCCATAGATAATTTAGGTCCTTCTGACATGACTGGAGCTTAAGACATCATAAAGAACATTATATACTGTTCCTGATTTATCTTATGTTGTACTCCGTTATGCAGGAGACTATTATTCTGTCACGCTTGGAGACTACTAGTCTCCTTTAGTCCAAACAAGGGTGTTTTTCTGCTTATCTGTTCCCTTGAGAATGTACTATGATATCTGTGTTTCTATGTATAAATACTTCTAGACTTTCTGCAGTAAAATCAGATTGAGTTTAAACATGGTCTTGTGTCAGTTTGCTCATTCTTCAATTCTTCTTGGATTGACACCCAGAGGAAAAAGAGAGAGACAGTTGCAGAGTCTGATAGAGATTGAACCTGAATCAAAGTTCTAACACTAACTGAGCAGGCATTTTACTTACTGAAGGCAAAACAGAGTAAAATGCCTCAAACACATGCAGCAACTGAAGCTGCAGTAAAGACCTGGCAGAGCATCACCAGGGAAGAAACCCAGAGAGGACCGCAAATATAATGTGCTCTAATTCCAACACGGTTCCCCTAATTTGGATATAAATACCCTCAAACTAAGGCTGAAGGTCTGCACATTGAGTTATATTCATTATTAAATTTCCACTCCAATATGCTGTAGTAGACAGCTAAAATAATTATAACTTTGTCCATGCCCAAATATTTATGAACCTGACTGTAGCTAATATCGGTTATCAAATGTTACTTCAGGTCAAGTTCAAGCTGTCTAACTATAGCAAAAGGACACTGCTTTAATTTACTGCAATACAAATTAATTTGGATCATAGCCATCTCTGAACAGAAGGGAAGATCTACAACATCAATATTACCTACTACCTACAATGTCACTGGACCTGTTTACACGAGTGTCTTTGACCCTGTTTACACTTGGTATTAAAATGTGTATTGGGCGAACTGATCACAACTGGATAGCGCTAAATACAAGTGTAAATGACCTCCAAAATGCATTCAAGACACATTTGCTCAAACCACTTGCTGAGGTGGTCTGGGACGCATTTAACCACATTCCTTCTGTAGTATAAACGTTAATTTGTCCCGATGCGTCCCCGACACGGACGTAACAGGAAAATACATCATTAATGTTGGACGCGAGGTTGTTTTGGTAACCGCGGGACACGCTAGAAAAAAGAATGGAGAGGAGTAATGATGTATGTGGTTGGAGTGCAAGAAAATAATGAAGGTATGTTGCAGGTTTAACATTTAAATATAACTATGCATGGGGACCTTTGACTTTCTAGTGGAAGTAATGTAGGAAGTAACAAAATTTGAACAAAGTGGTCAGCTGGACACCTTGGAGATGCATGATGAACACAGGTGTAAACGGCATTGTGACTCGGCAGTCCATTTGTGACCCGAATGCTCAAGACGCATTTTAAAACCAAGTGTAAACAGGGCCTATAATTCACCTGCCTGCATTGCGGTGTCACGTCAGTCCCGTAATGCCAAAGATGTATCACACATTGTTCTTTAATGGTGGGGATTTTGTATCATATAGTTGAATTGAGGAAGTTCCTCATCAGTTGCAAAACATTTTCATAACTGAAAAAGAAGTCCATTCAACATGACTCTCAACTGAGTAAACTGGATTGCCTTGTTCATTGTTTATTTTAACTTAGATAAAACTAACTAATCTTTTACAGTTCATTAGTAACACCTGGCTGCTAATTACATTCTTAATAATTATGGAAGTAGGAACGGTTCACTTATTTTGTTCCCCACCTAGTTTCTGAATATTGGTTTACTTTTTGGGAAAAAATGATGATATATTGAAATCTACTGTTGTTTTTTGTTGTCACTTGAGATTATTTATTTGTTCATAGAAGTTGATAAGGTCTACACAACTGTTAGGCCCTGATAAATAAACACATAGAGTTGAAGGAGGTTGTGCTTTATTTTTCCCATGACTGTGAATCTACACATAATACTGTGTTACACAACAGTCATGATCAGATTAAATCGACATGTTTTCTCTATATTGCCACAAGAATCTTAGGGTGTACATAGATATCTAATTAAAATACTGACCACAAACATAAGTAAGAAAATAGCTCAGACATGTTTGTGGCAACACAAAATCAGTGTTTTATACTGATTCTGGATTTGAACCCTGGTCCGTCTATATACATAAACCAAGGGAGTGTAAATGCTCTAATGTTCTAAGGTATGGTGTCCAGGTTCCTTCTATACAATCTTGTTAAACATTACAGGAAGGGCCTTAGTGGACTAGTAATGACAGACAGACATTTGTATAAATATATACATAATATATTTTGATTAAAAATTTAATTTTAAACACAAAACACTTTTTAAGTAGTGATTTTTTCAAACAAAATACTGGATTCAAAGTGATCTGCACTCTTACAATTGATATCTTGCCACCTGCCCTGCGGAGAGTAACTAAGTCTCTTCCTGTAATATCTAACCAGGTTGTGGTTCTTCAACCATTTCTGTGCTGATTTGGAAATATATCTGGCTGTTTTCCCCTCTTTTATCATGCGTCACACAATGTATGGGATAGTGTGCATAGGGGTCAAATTTCCAACTGTTTTATACATTTGAAACTTTTTAATCCTGCTTTGTTTTCTATCCCTTACCTGATTTGTGTGGTTTCACAACCACTTGCCTCTTCCATGTTGAAAGGTCTTTGTTTTTTCCCCACAGTAATTAAGGGATTAATAAATTAGGCCTAAATAAATTAAATAAATGATACGCAATAATAAAATAATTTTTTTGTTACAAGCTGAGAGCAAATGAAAACTGATATGCTTTTAAAACATGACAGTTCATTTGTGTTTATTCAAAACATTAAGTAGTCAATTATTTTGGCACATATTTTTAAGAGAAAAATAATACATTTCTGCTGTTAGAATAGAAATTTTGAACTATTTGTGTAATGGTTTTATGCAATCAGTTTTGCTAAATTTTATGAAGGGTGTCACTATTTGAGTACACTGAAGACAGCCAAACAATGGCCACTAAACAGCCTGCAAGAGAGGAAAAATCATGTGAAAATAAATAAGTGAAAACATGGTGCATGTGGAAAATGTATAAGGTATAATGTCTCTAAAATCATGTGTGAAAATTTCACATTCTCATGTGAATTTCATATGACTTTTTTGTAAGATCCGTTATTGCAATCATTATTCATAATTATCTTATATCTGTTTTCCATACCATATTCTTCTTCTTTTTATTTTATTTTATTTTTTTATATCATATGTTTTATTGCAAGCAATGAAAGACTTACCTTGAAATGCAACAATGACACTGTGCAGAATTGAAAATTTGAACAGAGTTCTACGTATTCTTTAGGTCCATATTATTTTAGGCTTGTAGAATTTTTTTCCCACTATGTAAGATTTAGAGGGATCAACAGAAATGGAATATAATATTCATAGTTATGTTTTCATTCATGTATAATTACCTGTAACTATGAATTGTCGTGTTTTCGTAAGCTTAGAATGAGCTGTTTATATCTACATGGGGAGCAGGTCATCTTCCACAGAGCTGAAATGTTGCACTCAGAACGGACAAAACCGTAGAGAGCGCCTTCTGCGTTATGCATTTTTACAAGCAGCGGCCATGAATCCAGATATAAGATAAAAAGAAGAAAGGAAGATCCAGAAGAAGAAAGAGGACAAATTAGTGTTTGCTAGTGCTGGCTAACAAGTTTGAGAAGCCAAAGTTTGAAATATGGGGAATCACACTTATTTAGCATGGAAAAAGAAAGGAAGTAGGAATGTGAGTACTTGGATGTATACTATGGACACCTGATGGATACCGTACATTTTAATATGTGCTTGGAAAGGAAGGGAGGGGTTAAGGGAGGGGCATTCAGTTGGTTGAATTCTACATAGTGGACCTTTAAGAATAAACCATTTTAAAGTGTTAAATTTTCACATTTATGGCATGCATTTACACAATTGATTTATTTTCACATGCACTTTTAACATAGTTGATTTTCATATGTGGGGCCTGTGGATTCATGCTTTTGTGTGATTTTTTTTCATGTGCATGACTTTTTCACATCTGAACACATACTCACATGTGAAATTTTTTTTTTTTTTTTTACCATTTTACCATAAGGGTGAGGATGATGCAGAGTCTTGTGGTAATGCAGATTTCACATATCTGAGGAAAGTCAAGGATCTGGGCTATAACAGATAAACACCAGCTCCATTCAAGTCAATGGCTGAGGGACTCACAAAACCTTTTCATACCTTGCTTTAAGAATACACAGGAAGCCTATGGAGGATTTTTGTGACATATCTTTAATTATAAGTGTCAATCTATCCATTAGTAATTCCAGAAATATCCTTCAATAAATCTTTCAGTATCCTTCACACATTCAGTCTATCCTTGGAATTATCTTTCAATCTATCACATAAGGAATGTTGTGGTAAACATTAAAACATTATGTGGTGTTTTAAAAGCATTAGATTGGATTAGATTAGATACTTCAAAGTAGCCACTGCTTACCTTGATGACAGCTGGTCACCTGGAATGCTTTTCAGTTACCACTATTAATATAAATATTAATAGTAAATTTAAAAATTTTATTGTATTACAATATTAAACTTGAGTATAAAAACTAAAAGTCCCAAGCCCATAATAGTATGCAACATGTTATGATGTCAAGGTAACATGATATGTGACAACATGCTGTCCCTTTCCTATATACCATTTTGAGCACTCAATTAAGTCTGTGAGGGTTCAGGGCTTAGGCCTTAGGGGGGACATTGTGAAAGTGACAATGGCCCAATCCCAGTCACATGACTCCTACTTACACACACCTGGACTTACTTATTAATCACCACTCACATCTACCTATTATCCTCTCTACAAGTATTGGAATGGCAAGGCCAATTCTTTTGTTTTTGCTATATAATGAATACATTTTAGTTTGAGATTAGTTCAGAATTTTTGTTTTAATTTTCTGGTATTTACATCTATGTGTTCAACAACTTAGAAAATTTTATAAAAAATTTTGGTGAACAAAGTATAAGATCATATAGACAGAAAGTGAATTACACTTAATATATGGATCAGAGATGTTTAGATGATCAGAGATGCCCTCAGGTCATAATCGCAGACCCAACCCCCACCCTCCCAATGGATCCTATGCTGATGTACCAGTAGCAACAGGTCATCCAGGAGTTGGCTTGAGGGTTCCAGGCTCTCACATAGGAGCTTCTCACCCAGTGCACCAATAGTAGGCCTATTATCACTCAGCCCCCCCTCCAAATGCCCCGAAAAAGGCTCAACCTCTGCTACCCAAACTGACCTCTGATGATGGCATTAAGGCCTAGTTCTACACATATGAGCAGATTGCAGGCCATGAGGGATGGCCAGAGGAGAAATGGTCCCAAACCCTGGCTCCTCTTCCCAACTTACATACTACACCCTCCTGCCTGCAACTGCGGATGACTACACCCAGTTAAAGGAAGAGTTCCTGGCTTGCTGCAGCCTCTCACTCAGTTGGGCAGGGGTACAGTTCCACATATTGTTCGTGGCAATTGAAATCCTAAAGTTATCATGGCAGTTGTAGGCCTCAGCTATTTTGCATAACTGCTTGTATCAACAGCAGCCCAAAGTCATCTTCACAGTTTCTAAGTGTATCTTTAGGCTGTCCATATGGGGCCGTCCTCAACAGAAGTGAGTGGTTTCCAGGTGATGAAAACTCCATCCAGAAGTAGGACATCAGACTGGATCAGGCTTGTCTGGAGAGCAGAAGGGTTATTGGTATTTGATAGGTAGCGTGTGTAGCTCAGTAAAGAATCAGTAACTGATCTGCACTTTGACATGCTTCATGCAATGGAGCCACTGGGCATGATCAGAGCAAAGGAGTGTGTGTCTTCATACATTAATTTAACACTTTACATTCATACATTCATACATACATATACATTCATTCACACATTTTACACTAAACAATTAGAAATACTTGTACACCTACTCATTCATTCAATTAAATTATGTAATCATGTGACAGCATGCAATGCTTAAACTCATGCAGATGTAGGCCAGCAGCTTCAGTTAATGTTCACATCAATCATCAGAATGGTGAAAAAATGTGATCTCGGTGATTATGACTTTGGCATGATTGTTGGTGGAGGCTTGTTTGAGTATTACAATAACTGTTGATCCCCTGGGATTTTCATGCACAACAGTCTCAATACTCACAATGAAACAGTCTCTTGCTCACCATGGCACAATATAGAAAACAAATCATCCAGTAAGTGGCATTTCTGTGGGTGGAAATGCCTTGTTAATGAGAGAGGTCAATGGAGAATGGCAGACTGGGCCAATCTGACAAAAAAAAAGACTACAGTATCTCACATAACCTCTCTATACAATTGTTGTGAGCAGAAAACTATCTCAAAATGTCATCTGAGAAGACCATGTTGAGTTCCACATCTGTCAGCCAAGCTGAGGCTGCAGTGGGCACAGGCTCACCAAAACTGGTCAATTGAAGACTGGAAAAACATACCCTGTTCTGATGAATTTCAATTTCTGCTGATGCACACAGATGGCACCAACAGTATGAATCCATGGACCCAACCTGCCTTGTGTCACTAGTCCTGGCTGGTGGAGGTGGTGTAATGGTGTGGGGAATATTTTATTGGCAGACTTTGGGGCTGTTAACACCAATCAATCCTCACTTGCATGCCACAGCCTATTTGAGTATTATTGCTGACCATGTAAATCCCTTTGTGGCTAAAATATAACCCATCTTCAAATAGCTATTTCTAGTGTAGGGGCAAAAAGTGACCAATTTCCAAAGAGTACAACGCTTAGACTCAAAGTAATAAAGTATTTAATCAGTCCAAGAAAAATAATACAACAACAAGACATGAAGCAGTTGACCAAAAACGTGATTTCACACCTTTGAACAACTTTTGCCAGACTTTATATAGCCATTCCTCTCTTGTGATTGGTTCTATTGAATCACACCATTTCTGCATTCTGCTTTGCTATCATTATTTCCTAGACCCACAAGCAACAACATTTTCACCAGCAACATCCTGCCATGATTATCTTCTACTGATTTCAGGTATTTTCAATTTTGGCCTAAGATAATATTTCGCTAACCAAATCTTTCATTTTCACCCTTCAGCTATTTCTGAGCATAGGGAACTGATACTCTCCTAGAGTATTTGTGCTTGTGGCTTTGAATTGCCAGCCATGTCAGCTGGACAGGATGGGCTCATGTCTTTTCCTTCAACCACAATGAATGCACAGGTCACAGACTTTATTAGACACTCAAAAGAAAAATGTCTAATTACACGATTCCTTCAATGATTCATTAACACTAAATTAACTGTTTATATATCCATCCTAATTAATCATCCTAACTTAATGCAATGCATATTGGTTCGATCAGACATAAGTCATATTAGTCATAACATTGTTTTTGTATAAGATGCCCCTACAGAAGAATGATAATGTGCCATGTCACAAAGCCAAACTTGTCTAAAAATGGATTCATGAGCTTGAACAATGAGTTCAGTGTTCTACAGTGTTCAGTGTTCTTCCAACTGAACACCTTTGGCATGTGGTAGAGCAGGAGATTTGTAGCATAAAAGTGCACCTGAAAATGAGCAGGAATTTTGTGATGCAATCATGTCAACATAGACTAGAATCTCAAAGGAGTATTTCCAACATCTTGTGGAATCTGTGCCATGAAGTACTGAGGCTGTCCTGAGATCAAAGAGAGGCCCTACTCAGTTTTAGTATAGTGTTCCTTCAGTGTATATTCAACCTGTACTTGTCTCTTGAAATAGTTCCAACCTGCTTTAAATCAACCAACTCAAGTCAACCTAAGCCAACTCCATAGAAAAAAAGCACACAACCTTAACCCATCTCGAGTAAGAGAACACATATAAGGATGCGCTTACTACAGCTCAGCATTTAATACAATATTCCCTACAAGATCTCCAAACACAACAGCCTTGGCCTCAAGGCTTTGATTTGTAACAGGACTATGGACTTCGTCACTAACAGCTTGTGGCAAATTTGGGTGTAGTTTAGTGGGAGTATGCAGGCAATGTGGGGAATGAGCAAATTATAAAATGTGAACATACCTATTAAAAATGTGGCATATCTGTTGTTTATTTGTGGGTCCTTATTAAAAAGCTGTTGCTCTCTTTCTAAGAGAGTGGTCTGATGTGCATGAGTGTGTGAAGTGTGAGCTGAATAGAGTCAGAGCAGCTGAGAAACAGCTTCTGTTATTTAAGTAAATTTTTCTTTTAATGCTGAGCGGCGGCACGTAAGAAAATAAAAGCTCACCAGCGATTTCCACTGTATTGTGTTTGTTGTCGTTTGCCACATTGGTGCTGAAAGCCCAGAAGAACCAGCTTGGAGAACAACATCATGTGGATATAGAGTCCAGTCCTCTCATCTCTATTGTTTAGTCACTAGCACAGATGCAGGACCAGCAGCATCAGGCTCTCATAAATCTACAGCAACAACTGAATATCCTTGCAAAAGTTGTGAATGAGCAAATTGCAGACTGAGCCACCATCCAGCTAATCTCCCCCTCACACAATGCCATTGAATCTATGGCAGCATATTAGCCTCAGTCCTCAGTTTAGGCACCACTGTGACACCCTGTGGCTGCCCTGAAGAGAATAAGTATGTGGAAGGCAGGTGTGAAAGGGAGCATTGTTATGTTTATTTCTGAATCCTTCCCATGCTTTTCAGCACAAACTTTTTAATTGAAATATTTAAATCAAAACTTCAAATTTCACAGTGCACACACACACACACACACACACACACACACACACACACACACAAGCTCTGGAGGATGCTGTATGATGAAGTCGCTTCACACTGCACTGGATCTAGCACCTCATTGCAAGACATACAGTGTACAAACAAAGAACAAATAATCCCACACCGATGTATGCTTATTCATTATCCACTCCCTTCTCCAAGACCCCTCTCTCCATTCCCTGCAAGACGCCCTCCCTGCCAACTGTCATTTGACCACACTCCACCTCCATCTTTGTCAGCTTGTAAATGATGGTAGAAAGGAAACTATTTCTGAATTACAGCTACAAATGCTACATCAATTTCCTACAAGTTCTTTTAAGAAAATAACACAGTAAGAAAATGTGAAAATCTCAAACCATAGGTGCTGTCTATGGGGGCATTGGGTCATTTGCCCACCCCCCAAAACATACAAATTTTAGTTAAGTTCATCTATCCATTATCTATACTGCTTATACATTCAAAGTCACAGGGACGCTGCAAGCTGGGTGAGATGCGGGGTACACACGGTGCAGGTCTCCAACCTACTGCAGGGCTAACACAGAAAAAAACAACCATTCACACTCACATTCACACATATGGGCAATTTACAGTGGCCAACTGACCTAATCTGCATGTCTTTGGGCTGTAGGAGGACCTGGAGTGTCTGGAGGAAACCCATGCAGGCCCGCACCAGAACACGCAAACTATATTCTATTCTATTCTATTCTATTCTATTCTATTCTATT
>JAQQZR010000713.1:0-13293 GCA_030068235.1 Notoglanidium macrostoma | reverse complement strand
GGTAAGAACAAAGATCTGTGTCAAGTTGTGATTTCTTCCACTTTCTCTCTGCTGCTCTTAACACTCTTCGATTGCTATTACTTGCAAAAATTTTGCTGCTTGGCTTCTAACCGTTCTTGGCACCAGATCACAAGCTTCGGGTCAAACAAAACACCACTTCAAAACTTTCCCTCCACCGACAAAACCGTTTAGAAAGTCCTTTGGTTCTTCTGATCTTTCGTACAGTCAGCTTGTCACATCCTCGTGTCCTTCAGGAATAATTTACTCACGATTCATCTGTTTAATGCCAAAAAGCTTTGATGTGGTCTCTTAAAGCTGCAACTCCCCTCTCTTTGATCTGTTAATGTCCAACATTTTCATTTGTTGCCTTGAGTTTAACTCCATTTTCACTTACTATCGCATGAGATTAACATCATCGTAATGATAATGTAAATGCATCATATCATAACACGTTATGTATAAAAATGCATTTTCTACAGTTTCTCTGCTTTGACCGGCTCACTTTGGATACTGCGAGCATCTTCCGAACAAATAGACGAAATTAAGTAAAATCTGTGCTGCAAATGTTGGTCACGTAGCAGTTACACTAGTAATGATTCACTGTTATGAGTCAGAGAGGAATAGCTTTAATAGTAACACTGTAATAGGGCGAATTGTATAACCACAGGCAACAGGCTATGTCCTCTTTTCAAAATGTTCATATCAGCTGTAAATGAAGGAAGCGTTTTTGTTTGTAATATGACCATGAATAACTAGACAAGCGTGTTTCTCAAATTGTATTCGTGTATTAACATCTCTCGTACATCTTGCTTAGTCTACTGACTTTGGCCTCAATCACCAGCCTAAATCATCATTAAGTGGAACAATACAGACGCTACTGATGATTTCCTCTGTAGTTTTGCAGACAGGGAGTACAAATGCTTTTTCCTTTTCATTCGTTCTGAACAGAAACATTTCTTTCCCAGAATGCACTCCTCCTCTATTTAAATACCTGGGGTACATGCAAATCCAACCAGACACTGCATTTCACCAGAAACATGCGTTTGTTTGTAACATTTTATGGCCATCTTTCTACTTTTACAGTATGATTACAGAATCCTAAGGATGAAAAGGATGAAAAAAAAATCTGGATTATTAGCAGCTATCTAACATCATATCTTCAATGTAAAAATGACATTATTAAATGAGTATGAGTATGAGTATGAGTATGAGGCGCCATTTAGGAAATAATTCAGACACCTCTTTTTATTGGTTATTAAAGCTTTTGGGTTGAAAAAAAGGTCACTTTTTTCGATAGAAAAGTTTTTAAAAAATTTTTCCATTAAAAAATGATAGTGAAATTAATATAGAATAGAAAAAGCTCTAACACCCAATAAAAAGAGGCGTGGCTCATGTGTCCAGTGCAGTAGTACAATTTCAATATCATTTGGCGGCAGTGGGTCACATGACGTGGAAGCTAACATTTGGACGGTAATTTATTGATGGTCCCTAAGTGAAATCACTGCTGATGCGAGGAGGTGAGCTAACCGGCCTCCTGCAGCCGGCACTGGGTGACACTGCGTAAGGAGACGCGTCTGAGCGAATGCCCGTCCAACATCCAACCTAAATCTAACTTCCGACACACACTTAGAACCGCGCTCCCAGTCCGAGCGGGTCATCCAGCTCTCTGTTACTCTTCCAAGAGCAACATCGTCTCTCTAACATGAGTAAAGATCTCATCACGTCTTCATTACTCCAAACACCCAGCAATGACCCGTGTAAGAGACAAAAGAACAAAGTTCACGAATGTATAATCGCTGTTAGCCAGAACTGCGATCAGGGTTTTGGCAGGAGGCCTTTCTGACAGACCTGTACTGAAACTCCTTCCAGATGTGCTGAAATGTTCTTACACACACACACATGTGTGAAAAGCTTCACTCTTCCCATAAGTTAAAGTTTCATGAAGCATGTAAGAGTGTTATGCTTGTTACAAAAGTTTCACATGCGTCTGTATGCGAGTTTGTATGTGTGTGCGTGTGTGTGAGCATTTCATATGTGTGTGTGTGTGTGTGTGTGTGAGCATTTCATATGTGTGTGTGTGAATGAGCATTTCACGTGTGTGTGTGTGTGTGTGTGTGTGTGTGAATGAGTTTTTCACACGTGTCTATATGAGCTTTTCATATTTCACTCTATGTCCTTTTGCATGCAATATTTTTTGTAAAACTTATGCAACAGTGTTTTTTGCTCTTTAGGCCTGTCTGTTTTAAAACTGATCTCGCGATGAGGCAGTTTACGCACGGCGTGAAATGAATTGGCAGAAAATCATGGTATAAAAACTCAGCACGTGATTACCCATGAAGCGAAGCCAGACATGAAAAGATTAGATTTTTTTTTCCTACCATTCATGCAGAAACCTTTGCTTAGCATTTTTTTTTCTTCTTTCTTTTAACTGGAATAAGGAAGCTAATTTTATGCAACGAAGACCGAAATTTCAACACGTAAGACTAAATCTGTTCTCGTTGTATTGTGAAGGCCTAAATAAAAAATGTCATCCTATATCCTTTACTTGCATTAAATAGGAAATTTTACCTTGATACATTACTGAAATATTTGAGTAAGATGCTGTTGACGTTGGTCTCTGTGTTAACCCTGTGATAGATTGGTGACCTGCCCATGGTGTACCCACCCCTCGTTCAACATCAGCGGGGACTGGCTCCAGCTTCCCCATGACCCTTAACAGATAAGTGGTATAGATAATGGATGGATGGATGGATGGATGGATGGATGCTGTGGTGATGTAAATATAAGAGTGAAAAGTACTTTTTTAGGCCATACAAGGGAACATTTCATTTCTGAACGTTCCACTGACAGGCCCAGGTTTACACTATTTACAGGCGTACTCTTCTCTCCATTTCTGTGGCTTGGATTTGGATTAAACCCAACCCAGTTCAAGCCTGTTCAAGTCAGATAAGTTAATAACCAAGGAGCTGAACGAGAAACATTTTGTGTGATTCATTTCACTGCTCATGCCTTTGGTGACGCCACGTCACCATGCACTCACTTATTCCCAAAAACATCGCAGTAGTTTTCTCATTCCCAATGTAGGTGGGAATAAGTGTGGACATGGTGCCAGTACATCACATGGGGACATGCATACACTCACCCCTATCTAGAGGAAAGTACTGGGATCTTTTAGGGAGGTGCGAAGAAACTCAGGGGAAGCCCAGATGGACACATGGCGAACGTGCAAATCTCTACACAGACAGTAACCCGAGCTCACGATGGAACCCTGGAGCTGTGAGGCTCCAGAAAATCAACTTAACGACGCTACACGGACCCCTGGTGTACCTGAATCTCATTATGACATGTTCTTATAAACCTAGACGCGACTGAAGTGCAAACATTACGGCCTGTTTTGATGTTTCCTTAACTTACGTTGTTCTATACGATTATGTTCACTATCATTGTGTTCCTTGTTGTTGTGTAATTTAACCCTCCTTGGTCTGTGTAACCCTGTTCTTGAGCATACGGTATACATATGTGTTTATAAACAAAGCAGTAGTCCATTTGGTTGGCATGAGATCCCGACGAGTTGCACAATGTCACTGCTTTGCTCCGAAATCTTTGCAGAAAATGGAAAAAGGAAGCTCACCTGTGGAGCATACCTGGCCTTTTTTTTTTTTACTGTCTATTTACTGTTTACGTACCGTCCGTAACGTGTGCTTTCCCAAAAAAGCCCCGATGTGCAGGAATTACAGGTCTTTCTGGCGTGTGTGACGCACTGTTGATCTCTCAGGTAAAAATAGATCAAGATGAAGTGCATACACGGATCCTTTATGATGGAATCTAATCGCTCAGCTTGCTGTTCCTTAAAAAGAAAAAAAAAAAAAAAGGAAAATGTCATGTGGAAAGATGTCATGAAAAGATCTTGTTTAAAAAAAAAATAAATAAAAAAAAGAGAGTGATCCTGATTTTCTGCCATTGTTCTGAAATTGCGCAGTCCTACTCATTATTTGTGGAAAATAAGAATCAGCACATAGTTTCATTTTGCTAACCCTGGAGTGGAATTCCCAACAACAAACGCTGGTTAAAAACAATCTACCGAACAGGTTTTTTGCATGAACACTTCTGCATTATGACCATGATGACACTTTTGCTTGTGGCTTGTCTGTTATAATGGCGACGACGCTGTTTCACACGGTCGGTGTCTGCAAGAGCGCCTAAAAATAAACTTCAGCAACGTTCGTCATATATGGAAGAACACTTGCAGAGCTCCTTTTATTGCAGTAAGCTGGAGAAAGGTGTCATACTGAACATTTTGTCCTGCATGAACAATTACAAGGTAATCAAAAGCTTATTAATAGAAACAACTATCCAAGCTAAACGTAAACGTTTAAACGTTGCAACAGGAGACACAAGATTCCTGCTTTTTCAAAACGGAAATATGTCAAAGCGCCATGTCTGCACCTGCACCTGCACCTTCAGAGGACTCGAGTCCCCGTAAACACTCACAGCACAACAGGGCCGCACCCACAGAATCTAACACTGACTCCAAGTCCCAGGAACACTCACACGCACTCACAGATCTTAATCCCGGGACGTCTGATAGGATCCAATTAACACCACACCACACTCCCTCCCTCGCTCCCTCACTCACTAAAGTTGAAAGTTCATGAAGCCATCAAGGATCGAGTGATCGAGTGAGGGAGTGAGTGAGTGAGAGATTGAGTGAGTGAGAGAGTGAGTGAGGGAGTGAGTGAGGGAGTGAGAGAGTGAGTGAGTGAGGGAGTGAGTGAGTGAGTGAGGGAGGGAGGGAGGGAGGGAGTGAGTGAGTGAGGGAGGGAGTCAGTGAGTGAGTGAGTGAGTGAGTGAGGGAGTGAGTGAGGGATTTTGCATTTGCACATACGACGGATATAAATAATGAAGTATTTGAAATACTATTTGTTTCCTTCGGCTGCTCCCGTTAGGGGTCGCCACAGCGGAGCCATTTGTGTCTGCATGTCTTGAAGTTTTTACGCCGGAGGCCCTTCCTGACACAACCCTCCCATTTATCCGGGCTCGGGACCGGCAGCCAGTGAAGGGAATAGTCTGTGCACTCCCTTGTGGCTGAGTTGGCTTCCCTGCCCGGGTTTTTCGAAACCGGGCCACAGTAATGAAATAATGAAATAATGAAAATAACCTTCGTTATTTCCTCGCTCTTTAATTAACATTATATTCTAATTACATATATAATAGAAAATGAACAGATCACTACGACCAGGTCACGATCATTTCTATTGTGAGAATAAAACAAATATTATATGCTTATAGTGGTGATATGACATCTTTTGCTAATTCTCCTTCCAGCTAGTGCTTTCGTCATGAGTGGGTGTCACCAAAAGTGCATTTCGGGCACGCCCCCAGCGAAGGGGTGATCAGCCCTCGGTCCCTCGTCCTCTAAGTTATTGAGAGAGCGCTTCGACATCTGGATTCTGAAGAATCGGGGCGTAATGGGGCGCAGCCATATTCTCATTCGGCCACCTTTCCTTTGCGAAGCAATAGTTTGCCCACACCCGTGTCTGCTACTGCTGAGCCTTGTTATAGTCGTGGTTGATTTGCCTGGTTTTGACTGTGTTTGGTCCTCCTCGTTTTTGCCTTGCCTCAGACACTCTGTTATTCAATCCACTTAACCTCGCCTGTATGTGGCTTACGAGCCTCCCTGCTGTGTTTGTGTTTAGGCAAGTGTTTGTTTCAGTAAACTGTAATTTTCCTTCATCCAGTCTGAGCCTGCCTCGTCCTGACACAAAGCCAAGCGCAAGTAGCCAGAACTTTTCTTATAAACTGTTTTTTGTTATTTGATACTCATCCAGTGGGATTATCAAGTTTAGATTTAACACATAATGTCTACGGACTTTGCCTGAACAAAAACATGAACAGTATTCATGTATGGATGTATTCATAAGCAATATGCTTAAAGATATTTAATTAATAAGGAAACTATATAAAAATGTAAAGGTTACATAAGAATAAATCAAGTTTGCAAGCATGGTGGAGGAGCTCAATAAAAGGTCTCAGGGACACTGTTATTAAACAGCACTCGATGGGGAAATGCTGCAGAACATCACTGTCAGTGCAACTGGTTTGGTAAAACTGTACACACCACTAGTACTGAGAAGAGTCTTGATGCATGCCTTCCTCGTACCCTGAGAGACGGTGAGGGCAGGCGAGCAGTGCTAGGGGATTGAAGGGAGCGTCGTGCACCGCAGGGGTCCACGAGCGAGTTGCGGTAGTCCAGACTTAAAATAGCAAGAGACTGAACAAAGCCCTGAGTGGAAAGTAATGGACAAATCCTTCTGATATCGTAAAGGAGAAATCAGCACGAGCATGCCAGTTACGCAATGTGAGATGAGAAGGACAGTCCATGGTCAAACTCTCATGCTAGTCTAATGTCGCAGTGGTTTATGGGATCGACCCTTGAGGTTGTGTTTTTCTGGTTAATTTTAGGTCAGTGATAGATTCACTCAACTGACTGGACTCAATGAGTGAGTTACATTTCATCAACTACGCAAAAATAGTTTTTCCATTTAAAATGCTTATTCCTATGCTATACTTTAAGTGAGCCTCTGTATTCCTCTATATTTTAATCATTGCACTGATAAAAGCAAATCCATCCACATTTTCCCAGGATTCCTAAACCTGCCTGCATCTCGTTCCTGAAGATAAACAGCAAACTCCAAAGTCCAATAATATAGTCATCAAGTTTTCAGTTCCTTTGTAGTTGAACGTGGCTGACCGCAATGACGCTCACTTGCTTGCATGGGTCAATTGCATCACCGCCTCATTACGTTACAGTTGTGTGACTTTGTTCCGCTAATTTCATTTTCGCTATCAACAAGAGCGAAAATCTCATGTCAACTTTGGCCGGGACAATAAACATGACATTTTCTCAAGACCAGTTCCTGGAAGTGACATTAATGGTCCTGCTGTAGCAAACACGCTTAATGATTGATAATTAATTAAAACACTAATAATTAAGGACACGGTAATTACGACTACATGATTACAAAATGTATTTTTTCTCAGCTGCACGTTCATTCATTCATTATCTCAAACACTCATTAGGACCATGTGAAATAGGCATTCAGGTAGAAAGTCTCCACTGCCTATTGTCAGTAACTGTGGCACGTAATAACGAGGAATAATCTAAGATAGGAATTTAAGTTATTTAATTTTAATCTCATAGCCTTTTCACAGCATGTACACAATGCATTATGGAGGCATATGGGAATAACCGGAGTAAGAATTGTTCTTTATTCTTAATATGTTTTCTTGGACAATTGCTGAATATGGGAGGGTGTGTCCTAACTAAACTTGTTTACTTTTTGGTTTTGTTCCTAAATCGAAGTGCATATTTATCCTCTCTGTGAACAGGCTCACGAGGCCTTTCGGCAATTCTTTTCCTCGTCAGGCAGGCGAAGGATGAAAGTGCAGGGAAAAAACGTCATTAAACAGGCAGAGTCCAAAACATGTGAGGCTGAAGCAAAACAGGCACAGGTCAAAACCACTTGGCAAACATGAAAATGGCAAGAGACGAGAGGTCAGAGTTCAAACGCAGAAACAAAGGCTAGGCATTAACTACAAATTAAGCTAACGCTTCGCAAATAACAAACAGAACAGAACTTAAGCAATGTGACTGTAATTACAAACAAACTCAAAACAGGTGAAAACAATCAATACTCAGAAGACTGTAAGGAGCAGGGGCTGATGGGAAGTGTAGTTCAGGTGCTCGGTGTAATGAAAGTCCCAAGAGTGCACACTGACGTGACACTTATCCCTTATCTTATCCCTGGATGCAAGCTCAGCACCTCTACAAGTGTCCCAACCAAGCTGTTGAGGTTCTTTTTCCATACCGCACCTCCAAGTAGTCCACGATCTTCCTCTAGGGTTAGGGTAACCCTAACCCTAACCCTTACCCTAACCCTCTCCTTCTCTTTCCCTCAAGAGGCAATGCCAGTGCCACTCTGATGTTATTGCTTGCTCCTTGATGGAGAACGTGGTCTATCCACCTCCATCCTTGTATTTTGATTGTCACAAACCAAGATATGGACTGTGTTCTCTCATATAGATCTTCATTCTCAGGTCAATGTATCTTCAAGAGCCTTCTAAGGCATTCACAATGAAACGTATCAATCTTTTCATCATCGGTCACTGATGTCCTCCACAAGCTGCTGCAACGTTTGTGTTGAAGATTGTCAACTTGGTCTTTAATACAGTACTTATAGGATTTCCACACTTGACGAGGAAGCGGTCCTAGCTTGAACCAGCCTTCTCTTTATGTCTGTTTCTGTCCCTCCTGTTTTATCCATGGTAGCTCCCAGATAAATGAAGGACTCCACATCTTCCACACCTATGATGACAGCATCATCTTTCCTACAATTCACCATCATAGTCTTTGTTTTTGTTGCATTGACAGTGAAACCAGTATATCTGACAACCTCGTGCAGTCATGAGCCGTTTGCTGGAGGTCAGAGCTTAATCATCTGCATAGTGTAAATATTCCAGCATTGATGTAAACTTCCAGCGAATTTCTCTGCTGTCATTTGTGTTACTCATGATCCAAACCACTTCCATGATAAAGATAAATCCAGACATGACACATCCCTGTTTTACTCCTGTTCCGACCTCAAACCATCCTTTTCCATTACTCAACTCTTCTGTAGTTGACGCAGACAGCTGGCCCACCCTTCTTTATAATCGTTACAATTAAGGACCTCTTCTATTCCGATGGAATTTCCTGTTCATCATGAATTCTGTTGGCTCTTGTTATGCCTTCCTTCAGTAATTGGGATTGATGTTATCTATCCCAGGATTCTTTTGTCTATTCGGTTTCTTTATAGCTCTCCTACGCCTTGTGAGAAGTGATTTGGGAAGTATATATCGGATCATGGAATAACTGAATGTCTCGAGTGACGAATATTAATAACCAACTGGGTGTTTAAATCAGAATTTCCTTCTATTAGACCAGCTATCTGCCAAGGTTGCTCATGTGTCGAGGCAGCCAGGTTGGCTCCTTTCACATAAGAACAGCTTCTGACTAAAAGTACGAGACTTTCTGGTGAGCCGAGACGTCTGGCATTGGGAGGAACCTTGTCGTCTGTATTTCTGTAGCAATGATCTGAGTAACTTCCCCTCTGATTCTGACCCAGCATTGCACCAGGAACGACCTGACAACACACGAATTGATGAACTTCTACCAAATGAAACCTCAAAGGTGCTCTAATAAACGCAACCCATTTGAGTCCGTCAGCCTGCCTCCCGCCTCTTCTTTCGTCCAAGAACCCGCACGCTCCACGAATTAAATTGCGTCATAAATAAATGTCATTTTACTTTGTTTAGTGACTCGCTGTTCATTTAAGTCTATCATTTAAAATCATCTCTCAATAATCTATATGAGCCTGAAGCTGAGTTCCTTTCTTCGATTGTTCGTGAACAATGTGTGTGACAGCAGCCATTTAATCGACATGAAATAGTAGACATGACGGACAAAAAAAAAAAAAAAAAAAGCCGAGGTGCGTCATGATATACTCGCGATCAAGTCCGCTAGCAAACTTAATATTCCTATATAATAAATAAAAGACAAGTTATTAATTGCGGCCTGGAAATGATTAGGTTAGATTTAACTTGGCAAAAAGTGTCAAAACAGAACCGGAGGCAGACAGACAAAGTACACAGGAGTTTAACTTGGCACATCAGCACAAGAATGTTCAAACAGGCAAAATGCAGACATTACAGGAATATATGGGAGGAGTGTTATATAATTTGTGTTTGTTGATTCCCACTGCAGGAATGTTATAAACATGTTTTAGTCTAGCTTTTGGTCTGACTAATTTGTAAAGGAGCTTTGTGGTTTAATGTAATGGACGTTCATGAAGCTGTCTGGTATCAGGTCGTTCCTGGTTCAATGCTGGGTCAGAATCAGAGGGGGAATTACTCAGATCATTATTACAGAAATACAGACGACAAAGTTCTTCCCAAACTCAGACGTCTCGGCCCACCAGAAAGTCTGGTGCCTTTATTCAGGAGCTGTGCTTTCATGAGAGGAGCCAACCTGGCTGCCATGACAGCTGAGCAACCACAGCTGGCACTATCCATGGATTATCTTGTTTGCTTAGCTCATAGTGTTTTACAAAAGTTTTTTTTAAACAACTTTTAACGATGAAACATCTGGATTTTGCTCCGAAAAGGTTTTTGTGTCGCAGCCTTTAAATTGCTGCTTCAAAACAGCGTCCAAAACAATTACAGACAGCTGATCAGATTACAACATGCTATTGAAGTGCAAGGAATATGCACCAAAAAAAATAAATAACGCATCTGAGAAAGATGGAATGATGTTGGCCTGTTGGTATTCCCCAGGGCTCGACTTTAGGTCTTGATTTAGAAAACAATCATCTTTTACAGCTTGTCTGAAAAAATAAATAGTGACAAATAAATATCTGCCATGTGTCAATTATACAAAGCAATAAGTTATTCATAGTATGACTCATAAACTTAGGGCTCCGTTTAAAATAGGATTTGACCGAAATCGTTCCCAGATGCTTTTAAAGCTCCTCGTGTTCTGGAGAGTTTTCTCCATCTATCCTAATGCGCTTTCTAGATTTTGTAAAAAAATTCACACAGGACCTGAAACTGCACCATGAGAAATCACCAGGAAGCACAAGGAAATCCCAGTGTCTGTTTACGCCCTTGTTTTTCTTGTTGGAGATAAATAGAGTAAGACATTCTATAATTAATTATTAGCATGAAAGCCTTGGCATTTGGCACATGGTTAGTCATGGTGTTTGATCAGACAGCCTTCTTAAAATACAGATTAAAATGTTTTTCAGTCTTTTTCCACCTCTCTCTCTCTCTCTCTCTCTCTCTAGCAGACGATTTCTGACTTCTACCGAGAACGCTTTTATCTGGCCGTCAGTGACACAGGTACACCTGGAAATCTAATCCCACAGAATGAAGAGCGATTAGTGGCTTAGATCTTCTTGGATCCTTTTGGCTTTTGGTACATATAAAGTGGTGCTCATCAGGCTGGAAAAGGTCACGAAACATCTCTAGAGGGTTTGGAGTCCACCAATCCGCAGTCAGACGCATAGTTAGATGGTCAGTCAGTCAGATGGAAATTCAAGCTCATTGTTACCCTTTGCAGGAGTGAAAACCAACAAAGATCACTCCAAGAACAAGGAGTGTAATAATGTGTAATAGTCTCAGAGGAACCCTGGGTAACTTCTAAGCCCTCTCTCACATTGGCTAATGTTAATGTTTATGAGTCCTCCATTAGGAGAACACTGAAGAGCCATGGCAGGTTGTCAGGAGAAAGCCACTGCTCTACAAAAAGAACACTGCTAGAAGGCTACTGGAAAACTTTGTGGATGGATGAGACCAAATAAAACTTTTTGGTTTAAATGCCAAGTGTTATGTTTGGGGAAAGGACCACTGCATTCCAGCATCAGACCCGTATCCCATCTGTGAAACATGGATTTTGCTCCATCTGGGACAGGACAGCTTGCCATCATTGATGAAAGTGTGAATTCTGAAGGACGGTGTCATGATTTCTGGAAGTGAACTGAATTTCAAGAGAAAGTGGGTCATGCAGCAAGACAACAACCCTAAGCACGCATGTCGCTAATGTTTTGGAACGGCCACGTCAACTTCCTGACCTTCATCCATTAGAAACCTTGTGTAAGCGCTTCGTGTGAGGAAGCCCACCAACCTCCCAGAATTGAAGCTGCTCTGTAATGGAATGGACTACAACTCCTCCAGGCCGACGTGCAGGACTGATCAGAAGTTACCGCAACGTTTAGCTGCAGTCATTGCTGCACAAGAGGCTCTGAAAGCAACGTTCACGTACTTTTGACACTCACTGATATGTACTATTGGATCACTTTCCTCAATAAATAAACGCCCAAGTATAATATTTGGTCTCATTGAGATCTCTTGATCTACTTTTAAGACTTCTGATGATGTTTCAGGTCGTATTTATGCAGAAATATAGAAAATTCTAAAAACTTTCAAGCACCATTGTAGACGAATCGGACAACGGTCTGGTAATATTTTGACCACCGGCTTGTTTCTTAAACGGTCGATTAACACAAGGACGGAACATGACAAGGTTATCACCATGGAACGCTCATCAGAGCAGAGCTGTGACTCAAAGGAACTTAACACGTTTTGTATACACTATGAAAGGACTTCTGTTTAAATCGTTTAAGTCTATGATTAAACCACCACTCCTTGGAAATTGCTTTAATAAATATAATCTCAAAAATGTCATCAGTTCCTGCTTGTTAACTGCACGTGTAAAGACAAAATTTCTAACACCAGTTTATCATGAAACCTGATAGGACAGAAATACACACCTTCCTCTCCTTACACCAGCACACACCCACTTGCTACTTCCTGCATGGTTTACTGTCTGTGCAGGTGCGGAACCCGAGCTACTTTCTCCCACAGGTTGTCAGACTGCCAACAATCTCACACTACCCACACCCTGCGTGTGTGTGTGTGTGTGTGTGTGTGTGTGTGTGTGTCGGGGTAAATTTCACTGTGATTACTCAGCAGTGATGCAATCTAACAAAAACACATTCCTGTAATGGCACTCCAGATCTGTAAGACTTATTTTAATATGTTAGAAAGTTGAAATGCTTACTTCTCGAAAAAAAAAAAGGAAAACTAGATGATTGATAATAAAAATAAATACCAGCACGGCTGAATGCTCAAAGCTGATTGGTCGGAAGGTGCGCAATATTTTCATATGACAGTACAGGTAATTCAGGTTGTAATAAAACGATAGGTTTATATTTAATGTGCTTGTTCTAACACATTATTGATTCTATGGTAACAGCTCATTCACAGGAAATTGTATGTGAGAGAGAGAGAGGGAGAGAGACGGCGAAAGAGAGAGACAGAGAGAGAGGGCGAGAGACGGACAGAAAGAGAGACAGAGACAGAGGGAGAGAGAAGGAGCGAGAGAGAGACGGAGAGACAGACAGGAAGAGAGACAGAGAGAGAGGGAGAGAGAAGGAGAGAGAGAGAAGGAGAGAGAGAGAGGGAGAGAGACAGACAGAAAGAGAGACAGAGAGAGAGAGGGAGAGAGACAGACAGGAAGAGAGAGAGAGAGAGACAGACAGGAAGAGAGAGAGAGAGAGAGATCTGTACACAGTGTAACAGCAACGCCGTGGAGACAGAGCTGCACTTCCTAACACAATGGGGCAAATACACCCAGATTCGGGAACATTACTTTAAAAGGTTCCAGTTAATTCCCCCCCAGTTCTCCCTCCTGCCCCA
>JAQQZR010000712.1:0-13294 GCA_030068235.1 Notoglanidium macrostoma | reverse complement strand
TATATATATGTATGTGCTTTTTTTTTTTTTTTTGGAGCAGTGGAGAGTTTTTCGGACTCTTGAGTGTTTGGACCTTAGCATTAGACTCAAATGGTTGCTCAGATGCCATTTATTAAACGCATCAAAAAGATATGAGGACAATAGGATCGCTTATATAATGTTACTTGCTGCAAAAACTTTGGCACAGAGCTAAATGTTTTGTGTTTAAACAAATCAGCTCAGACAAGTAAATGTCAGTGAAGGATTACCGAGCAGACCTTTCAACGATCCCACAAGGAAGATGCACATATACACATATAGTAATCGTGAGTGTATGTATTTATGTATGTTTGTATGTATAACAAACCACTGCAGATCATGCAAAGGATTGGTTTGGGTGTTTTTTTGGCTCGAGAGTGGTCTAGGCAAAGAATTATTTTAGCAATGAATACAAAGTTGACAAACAAGTAAATACTGAGGCAACACAAGTTAACATGCCAATTTCCTTCAGGTTTTTTTTTTGTTTGTTTGATTTTTATTTATTTTTGGGATAAACAAAAAGCCTTTTACACACGTCTTCCTCTGATCCCTCAAACATCAGGCTTACTGAACATGGTTAAACTTGTCTTTGCATGTCTGCTGGAATTGTACCAGGTGCCGCCCTATGCCGTTCCCTTCTTTAATCGTTTGGAACATGATTGTGTAACTAGTCTCATACAGAGATGCGGCGCATTTGATAAGTACTGCCCATACTTCTGGTACTTTCTAGAACTAATTGTTAATCTACATCAATGATTATATAATTGAATTAGTAACTAGAATCAGCTTTAGGCAGAGACAGATGTTTAGGACACTCTGTGGTTTGTATTGTATGACAAAGCAAATTACTGTCATTGCTTTCTGAAAGTGTTTCACTTCAGAAATGTATCTTACACTTTTTATTTGGTACAAATCAGAGTATCATTAACATCCAAAAGACACAGAAGAAAATGACTGCACTGAAGCAAATATAACTCACCTGATGGTTCCTCCTGCACTGGCGCTTCTGCTTTCTGCTACATAAGAACATGAATGATTTTACATTCATAGATAAATATACAGACGACATCACTGATTTGCTTGATGTACAGAAAAGTGTCATTAGCAACAAAGATATAAAAATGGGTCCCAAGGGTCCCAATACCCCTGCTATTGAAACCATTTAAATGCTCTTTAAAGGGTTATTCAGATTTCTCTTTATTCTTCTTCTCTCCATTAAAATGTTAAAGGCCGGCAGACACCAAGTTAGGATGAGTAGTGCAATTATCCATAGAATTGTTAAGGCCTGTATCAGCCTGATCGTGGCAGTTTAGCTCGAGATGTTACATTCTTGGCCCATAATTCCTAAAAAGAGTCAAAACTCCTTTCTTCCTCAGCTTTCCTTGGAATTAAGTGGAAAAGGCAAATGTTCCACTTAATATACTAGCTAATTTGCACAATACACAAAAACAACCTTTTTGTGCTCTGCCTTTTGTATATTATGCATGATTCTCATGAAGTCTTGCCGTGTGTCTCAATTTGTGTACCTGCATATTTACACTTGCTATTTTAACTGCATAAGTGCGTTCACACTGAGAAGTATGGCAACACACAGTGCACTAAACGTACAAAGTACAGAGACGGATTGTGTGACAATCGTGCTCAAATGTTAAGATTGTCATTTCCAGGAAGTGCACAATTTGCCATGTTCAACCTGGGACAACACTACTGTCAAAACTCATGAACGTAAATATATTAGTGGAAGTATATGATGGACAGCACTGGTCCATCTTTGGGAGACTGTACAAGGAAAATAAAGGTTCTGGGCCAAAATATTTAAGTCGAAGTAAGCGATCTTGTAATCATGATGTCCGTTTTTCATGAAACGTATAAATGTTCATTACGGCAATCTGAGGACAGACCCTAAATTACGGGTAATTTAACAAATAGGTAGTGCAAGTCAATATCAGCCAATAAGATTGTGCCAGCTATTTGACAGTCTCATCTTTGTTACAAATTTGGCACAGAGGACAGAAAACCTCCAAAGCCACTAGTCAGATAAATTTAGATTATATTTCAAATTATATGCACTAAATCTTTTGAGCTCTTAGGATCTCAAACCGTAAGGCAGCAGTTCACTGGCCACTTTAATAGAGATATTTGTACCCCTCATTTATGCAACCAGTCAATAATGTGGCAAACCAGGAAAACGACTGGTCTTTTTCCAATCTTCAGTTTTGGTGGGCCTCTGCCCATAGTACCGTACAGTTTACATACGATACCACACTTACCTCATTGTTCAATGTGCTGTGCATGTCTGCTCACCACGGTCATTAAGAGTGGTTATTTGAGTTCCTGTCAGCTTGAACCAGTGTGGTCATTCTCTTTTGACCTCTCTCATCAACAAGGCATTCCTGCCGGTGGAATTCTCTCTCAATGGAAGTTTATTTTGTTTTGTTTTTGCACCATTCAGTATAAACTCTAGAGACTACTGCGTGTGAAAATCCCAGAATATCAGCAATTTCTGAAATACTCAAACCAGCCCATCTGGCACCTTCAAGCATGCCAGAAGCCACTGAAATCACATTTTTTCCGCTTTCTGATGTTTCATGTGAACATTATTTGAAGCTCTTGATCTGTATGTGCATGATTTTATGCACTGCTACCACATGACTGGATGATTACACAATTTCATGAATGAGCAGGGCTACAATTATTCCTATTAAAGTGGTCAGTGAGTGCGTACTTGTATTGGTGCCACTATATTCATTCTAGTCCTCTCACCTTATTCTCTGCAGTATCAGTGCTAAGCGCTGCCTCTGGGGCTGTGTCTGGTTGAATATGTTGGGCCGTGAGATCTACACCACATGCTCCCTCAGGTCTATCAGAAATCAGACACTAGTCAAACAAACAAACAAACAAAAAAACACCACGCCTCTTAATGCATGTTAAATATGAAAAAAGAAAAAGAAACGATACCGTTTACTGGATCCTTTCTTAGCCTCGGTTTTCTTCTGTTTTCCTTCTGCTAGAAATAAAATTTTAAAAAAAATTTAGTTATTGTAGTTTTGTAGCCAGTATTCTAGTTATGGAGTGATCATTCTAGTTATGGAGGTTATGCTTGACGTCAATCTCATGTTTAGATCGTTTATGGGTTAACTGTTCACCTTCTGAACATGCTGGGGCCTTGCCCTTATTTCTGCCCTCAGAAATCTCAGTCATGAATCGGCTGTACTGCTGCTGGAGGTCTCTCATTCCCTCCGGATCAGTGCCGCAATAGCCCTGAGCTGTAAGGTTGGCTTCTACTGCTTTATCTCTAGCACCAAGGAAGAACAAGGCATCACAGAAACGATAGTGGCCCTGGAAAATATAACAGACCAAAATAGAGAAATTACTAGGGAAGTCAAAAACCGAGAAGTGTGTGGAGGGTGGAATATTCTGTAATCATAAGGACATAGCAGAAGTGGCGTACCTTTGCCCAATCTCGCTGCAGTAGAATAGCTCGCTTCCCATCACCCATTGCTTTCCTGAAATAATTTTATAATAAAAATGATTGTTTATGTAGATAAATGTAGAATATTTATTATGCATTAAAATGCATTGAAATCATTATATAAAACTTACAAGTATTTCTCACAACGAATATAACAAAGTGCTCTGTTCCCATACAAGAAGTGGTTGTTGGTACTGAAACACAATATGCGAGATTAAAATACAGTTTATAATTACTGTTAGTATGTATTAGTCATTAGGATATTGGGAACTTACTGGTATTTAATGGCCTTTGTGTACCATTTCACTGCAAGTTCAAACTTTTTCTTCTGGAACTGCTCATTCCCCTTGTTTTTCATTTCTTCACTTTTCTGTTAAAACAAATGAAGCGTGAATGATGTTACTTAAGTCTAGCTTATACTAGACTTAATCTGATTCTGGTAAATCTGCCTAAAAAAAGCAAACAAGCTCTTAGCCTGCTCAATTCTTACCTGTAAACACCATGTCTCTGGATCTAATGACCTAAGCTCCCTTAACATCTTCTTTTTGCTACATGACATCACCTGTATGTAACGAGAATCTGAGGGGGGGAAAAAAGGCAAAATTGACACATTTTCCTGCAAAATATCTCCCCTTTTCAAGATACTTGAAACTGAAATGGAATGAATTAGTGCAGTTAGCAAATTAAGGAGTTGGTGCTCAGCTGGGGACTAAAGCTTAAGCATATCGGTCAGGCTATGGCTAAAGTGGAAAAACCATAAGAATTTGCGGCTCCAAAGTGACGGGATAGATAAGCGCTCTCCCCATTATCTACAGGTCACGAGCTCAAATCCCATTGATGCCATCCATGGCCAGGAATCCAAGAGAGGCCGTGCTCTCAGGGAGGGAGGGGTGGCATACTCCATTTCCCCCATCAATCACATCAACACTAGCCAATGATGACTATCTATGAGCTCCTGTATGCGGAAGATGGTGGATAGTTCTTTCCTCCCAGTGCGTTACCCCTGATGTTGCGTGAGCAGCGGTTCGAAAAATGCTGTTGGTTGGCTTGATGTGGCTCAGAGGAAGCACGTGATAGCCTCCACCCTACCCTATTGTAAAATAGGGGAGAGCTATCTAATGGGTGGGAATTGACCACTGAGGGGAGAAAACAGGGAGTGGGGGGAACCAAACAAAAAAGGGAGCTTATGTGTGGTCAAATCATATAAACATTAAGTAGGTTGTTCAGGTATTGTTTTAATAGAACAAAAATTTATATCTATATATTTACATGTATACTTAAAGACATTTAGAGAAAACAATGCTGTTCCTACTGTCATGGCTTAAAGGTACACTACTGCAAGTAAGATGCCCCTCCCTTACCAAGCATTATCAGAACGCATTGTGGCCGTCAGCTGCCCCAGCGTACTTCCAAGTACTTACACTCACACTCCCTTGCTTTTTCAGTGCTAAATATTTGTGGCTTTTTCAGTGCCAAATCCTCCATTTGGGATCTCAAACTTATCAGCAAACACAGATTCCTCTTCTTTTCCTTTCATTTTTCTAATTTCCGAATTCATGCTGAGACTTGTAATAACGCAAAACGCAGAAGGCGCTCTAGAGTTTTGTCCGTTCTGGGCTACTGTAGCAGTGCAACATGGCGGCTCCATGGAATAGGAATACATATACTCTATGTAGGTGTAAATGACTCGTTCTAAGCTTACGAAAACACAACGATACATAGTTAAAAGTAATTATACACTAACGAAATCATACTCAAGCATACTATATTCCATCTCTGTTAATAGATCCTCTTAAATCCTACACAGTGGACCTTTAATACTCTCACTCAAATGAAAGAATTTGTATTACAGTACATATAGTGCATTAACTTACACTCATAAAATACAAAATCTAGAACTTGGTAGCGTATTTGCTTTGATCCAAGTTGAAGGATACTCCTGCTTAGACCTGGAGGACCAAATTCATTTAGCCAGCTGACTGCCTTCATAAGACCATCATCCTCCTGTGGGGAGAGAGTAAGAGTTACAGTGGATATAAAAAGTCTACACATCAATGTTAAAATGTCAGATTTTGCAATGTAAATAAATGAAACTGAAAAACGGTTATGACTCCTATAGTTTACCAGTTCTCCATGCTTGGTGTTACATAGCTGTACTGTTTGCTATACTGAGCATTACCTTATTAGCCTACATTCAAGACCAGCTGAGCGGTGCTAAAAATATTAATGCCAGACACCGTGTAAGCCTGTCACAAACATGTTAAGATTCATGCGTTAAGGTCTTGGGGTGAACGTGATTGAAGGCCGGGACGTTGGTTGAGCTTCGATTCAGGTTCAATCTCTATCAGACTCTGCAACCCTCTCTCTCTCTCTCTCTCTCTCTCACTCTCTCTCTCACTCTCTCTCTCACTCTCTCTCTCACTCTCTCTCTCACTCTTTCCTCCGCGTGTCGAGCGTTCGGAGAAGGAGTAAACAACAGACACAAGGTCGTGTTAAACTCAGTCTACTGTTACTGCAGAACGTCTAGAAGTATTTATTCATAGAAACACAGATATCATAGTATTCTCAAGGGAACAGATAAGTAGAAAAACACCTTTGTTTGGACAAAAGGAGACTTTTAGTCTCAACATATGACATAATGAAAGTCTCCTGTGTGAGGAGTGCGACATAAGATAAATCAGGAACAGTACATCATGTTCTTTACGATAGCTTAACCTAAACCATCTTTGGTCATGTCACAAGGACCTAAATTACATCACAGGACAGGGAAGAAAGCAGGACACCTTTAAGTCTGATCAAAGGAAAGCCAGAATGACAATCCATGGCAACAGGGTTAAAGGGGTCAAAGGACAGAAAAGGGACAAGATTTTCAATCTAACAAAGCCCCCTTTTGTTCTAAAAGAACAAATACTAGAACATAAAATCTTTTTCCCTTGACATTGGCACAACAGGAAAAGTAGTATTCATTATAGATTTCATCCTTTGAGCGATAAATGATTGCAAACAAGAAATACGAATTGGAACACAACAAATAGTCTAGAGGAAAATGACAACGATAGGAGCAATCATAGACATGTAAGGAGCAAACCATCCGAAGAGTGGATAAGACAAGCCCCAATTTCCCCCCTTGTTTGTCCCTCTTAAGTTGCAGATTTACTTCATGCATTCGATCTAATGCCAGTGTAATATTACCATGTGAAGCATCGTTAACGGGAATGAAATTCCTCCACCATATGGCAAACCATAGAGCCGGGCTCAGGGACAGCCGGGCTCGGGGAAAGCCGGGCCGGGGGAGAACTGGACTTTGAAGGGAAACATCTGTGTATGCTCATGAAGCTTCAATAAAAACCTCCCCTCTCCTCTGTGTTTGTGCCTGGTTGCACTTTTATTAAGAAATAAAAATGGAAATTACTTCACAAGCCAAAAGAAACTAAATTAAACCATTTCAGAACATTTTTCACCTTTATTGTGAAACTGCAACATATAAAAATCAAGTGACAAACAACAAGAAATTTTTCGGGGGGGGGGGGGACGACGACGACAAAAAAAACTAAACAAAAACAAAAAACTTCCATAAGTGTGCACACCCTTTTATAACTGGGAATGTGGCAGTGCTTCAGAGTCGACCAATCACATTCAAACTTGTGTTAAATATTTATTAGTGTAGGCTCGACATCAATTAAAGTGACTGATTAATCCAAAATAAAGTACAGCTGTTCCTACAGAATTTTCCTGATCTTCGTAACATCCAACTAGAAAAGCCAGGGCCCGCAAAGAGCTTACAAAGCCAGTATGGCATCTTATTATTGAAAAAATTTCAATAAAAATAAAAAAGGAGAGGGTTACAAAAATTTTTCCAAGGCATTGGATATACCATGAAACATTGAAAAGACAATAATCAACAAGTGAATAAAATGTGGCACATTTTCATTTTTTTTATTTTCAGTGACATTAATAAGAACAGAATGTCCCTCTAAAATTGATGACCAGGAGAAAACTGACCAGGGAAGCAGCCAAGAGGCTTACAGCAGCATTTAAAAAAAATTGCAGCAAGTTCTGGCAAGTACTGGTTGCTCCCTATATGTGACGACAATCTCCAAAATTCTTCATAGGTCTGGGCTATGGGGTAGGGCAAATATTAAAAAAGTAATAATAATAATAATAAATAAAATAATAAATAAAATACATCCAGCCTTCTAAAAACATGTGGAATAATGTGTTATGGTCTGATGAGTTGCCAAAAGTTGAACTTTTTGGCCATAATACCAAAAGATATATTTTGGTGGAAAAATAAGAAGAAGAAGAAAAAAAAGAAATCCCACCAGAAGATCACCATCCCCACAGTGAAGCATGGTGGTGGCAGCATCATGCTTTGGGGCTGCTTTACTTCACCTGGAACTGGGGGTTTGAGTATAGTGGAAGGAATAATGGAAAGCTCCATATACCAATCAATTTAGGGGACACATGAGATGAAGAAAACTTTCAGCTTTCAGCATGACAATGACATGAAGCACACGACCAAATCAACAAACGAAGGGCTTCTCCAGAAAGCAGATCAACGTTTTGCAATGGCCCAGCCTGAAGAGGGCTGTGGACACGAGATGTGCAGTCAATCTTCCCGAGTTAGAATGCTTTCTCCAGGGAGAATGGCAAAATAATGCCAAGTCAAGATGTGCCAAACTGATCGACTCGTACGGAAAAAGATTGAATGGCGTGATCAAATCTAAAGGTGCTTCAACTACGAAAGTATTAGTTTAGAGGTGTGCACACTCATGCAACCAGGTTATTATACATTTTTATTTTTATTCCCTAAAATGATTTTTTTTCCATTTTAATTTATAAGTTGCGATTTCACAATAAAGGTAGAAAACGTTCTGACATGATTTAACATGGTTGAATTTTTTTAAAGACTTTTTATTTCCGCTGTACATACATATGCAGCATTTGTTAAAACTCGCTACTCAGAATTTCCGACCTCCGACTAAAAACACAAGCTTCCTCAACTCGGAATTCCTAGTTCATCCCGACTTCAGCACATGATGTCTCATCAACATGGCTGCCCACAGCACAAACAATACACAAAGTAACACCTCTTTATTACTTTCAATGTATACTGTACATACACTATTGTTTACTTAAGATCAAAAAACAGACACATTAGTTTGTTAAATTATGACACTGACTATACGGTTCACTGCATCGAGGAGGTAAACCTACATCATGTTAGCTTGCTAAATTTGTTTGAACAAAAGACAAACAATGGAGGAATCCATGTTTTTCCCCCACTTTGTAGACTTAACTACAAAATGTGTCCTGTTTGTTCTATAAAAGAAAATCCCTACATATGTAAAGAGCACCTTCTCATCGCCACACGTATAGGCAAATGACCATACCTACCGTAAAACTCACGATGCCACAATGCTAGTGCTAGTCTTTCCGACTGCATGGACAGTTTGTCAGACTTACCATTCTAAAAGACATGCTAATCATTATCAGCTCTCTTGCTTTCCTCTCAGGATCTGTGCTTGCCAGCTATAAAGACAAAAAGAAAGTAAATCACAAATGGATTTTATGACACACGTACTGCAAAGACACGTTCATGAGATGTTCAAAGTCATGCAGAAAACTATAATACGTACACATTTTTCCACGGTGTCAAGAACGAGCTCCAAGATTTCAATTCTGTGCAGCCTTTTCAAAGTCAAATCATTTGAAACGCTAAGAATGACAGAAAAACATTAGGAAAAAAATGCAGGCTGTAATATTTATGTTAACATTACGGTAGTGTCATCAAGGTCTTTCAAAGTATTTAAGTACAATCTTAAATAAAGTCTAAAACATGTCCCATTAATTAGTAGTGTTATTATGATTTTAATGCAAGTTATAATCATTTATATATATATATATATATATTTTTTTTTTTTTTTTTTTTTTTTCCCCTTCCACTTCTAGGAAAGAAAAACTACAGATGGGTAACAACTTGAAGGGAAAAACCAACACAATCACACATATTTTAGAGGGCCTACACATCTCGTAATCTGTACTGACGAAATAAACACCATTCTTCCAAGATATCCCCTCAGTTGGTGTTTTGATGACGATGGTGAAGGGTGCTGTCTAACACATGACTCTAATAGGTGCTTAAATGGGTTGAGATCTGGTCACTATAATGGTTTACTTAATCATTATTCTTGTAAAACCTTTCAGTGAGCCTTTGTGCCCTGTAGATGGCGACATTATCACCATGGAAGAGACCAGGGTAGAAATCTTTCTTCACAGGATATGAGTGATGAAGTCAGAGGACGGCAGACTGGTAGTGACGACTTCCACTGAAGAGACAAGTGGATGCAAACCATGCGTGCAAAATGCAAACTGTTCCCCAAAGCACAAGCTTTAGAATTTAAAGTACAAAAACATAGACTTGATTTTAAACCTCTTTTCATTCTGTGACCTTTGGAGAACAGCACACACAAAAAAAAACAATCTGCATTGAGACACTGTTAGGCATTTTTCCCCCCAGAACTCAAATAGATTTGCATCACTCCCTCACTACTTGCATGCAAATTAGTCCAGATGTCCTTAGCTAAACTCTGTTAGCTCATGAGTCACCCCCTACTGGCATTAAACTGTCTCACACACCATAGCTTGAGATAAACCACTAACCCTGCTCTAATCAGCAATTCACAAAATAATGAATTCAAGTTTCATTGAATTCAGTTTTATTTGTATCACACAAAAAGCCACGTTACAGAAATCCAGATGTAGATTTAAATCTGTAAAGACAAAAACTAGAGGCTTTTAGACAAAACTTGACCCGACAAAGAACCTATCCTCTTCCAGACAGTAAGATTATAAATCATTACTCTTAGTGAGGATTATTGCTATGCCATCCTCAGCCTGAACATACCGTCCAGTCATTTCTCTCTTTTCACATTTATATGTTCCACAGTTAGGTTCATAAGTATTTGGACAGTGACGGTTTTTGCTCTGTGCGCCACCGCAATGGATTTCAAATATAGCCATCAAGAGGTCACTGAAGGGCGGCACGGTGGTGCAGTAGTTAGCACTGTCGCCTCACAGTAAGAAGGTTCTGGGTTCGATCCCGAGTCACCCAGGGTGCCTTTGTGTGTGGAGTTGGCATGTTCTCCCCGTGCATGCGTGGGTTTCCTCCGGGTGCTCCGGTTTCCTCCAGATTAGGTCAACTGGCTACTCTAAATTGCCCATAGGTGTGAATGAGAGCGTGTGTGGCTGTTTGTCTGTGTTGGTGGACTGGCGACCTGCCCAGGGTGTACACCGCCTCTCGCCCGAAGATGCTGGGATTGGCTCCAGCTTCCCGATGAATAAAGCGGTATAGATAATGGATGGATGGATGTCACTGAAGTGCAGAATTTCAGCTTTAATTCAAGGTTATATATATATATATATATATATATATATATATATGTATAGCAAAAATATTGCACTAACTACTGGGGAATTACAGCCACGTTTTACAGTCCCTCCAATGGTTAATGCAATATTTTTGAAAGCTGAAATTCTCCACTTCATTGACATCCTGATGGCTTTATTTGAAGTCCATTGTGGTGGTGTCCAGAGACAAAAACATGAAAATTCCATCACTGTCCAAATACTTATGGACCTAGCCATGTTCTATGAGAATTAGGAGGGGTTTTTTCTTTTTTTTTTTGCCTTGTAATTTTTTGTCTTGTTTTTCCATTCCTATGACCTCTGAGCCAAGTGAAAAATCAATCAATCATTACTGTTCCTTAACTGTACACTATCGAGTCAAAGAGTACGGCGTGAGCTAACAGGACATTGAGTATAAGCGTCATAGTGTCAGTGATCCCATGAATCCAGGTGAGCATATCTACTGAATCTAGAGAGAGCTCTGAAGCTCAGGGCTATAGATTTCTTTTCGATTTCGTTCCTCGTGCTCAATGTTACTTTTAAGGAATTTATGTAAATTTCTAATATTCAATGCTTCAGCTGTCAGTTTTTACTGCACCTGCAAGCATAAAGCACTTGTTTGGTATTATTTATGCTATCCTACAGCACTATGCACAGCCTTTTTATAGGATCAACAATTAGCATGCTTTTTTGGAAATGTTTTAAACACTGCAATATATTATAGAAGTTATGCTGTTGGTATTAGACATTTTATCAGGAATCTGTTGGTCACGGGATTTCTGTGGGATGGGACTGTTCATCACGTGACTGGGATTGGATAGGCATAAAATTCAACAGAAGAAGGTGAGATGGGAATCATCCTAACAACAGGTCAGCTTTAATATACAAATATGCAGTTCTAATAGGAACAAAAACAACACAGGAATGGGACTGGACTGGACAGGATCTTTATTTTTCATTCTTTAATGGGATTTGAACAGGAGTATTTTTGCAAGAGTGGAAAGGGACAGGAGTAAAAATCCACTCCTGTATCTCCTCTAGTTGGAATAATGACCTGCAGTAGTCATTTGACTAAGAATGAAGACACACCTGCATACTTCCTGCTTTAAATCATATTCAAATGTATAGCAACTGAATCACTTGCATTTAAACATCAGTCTGCATGAGTTAGTCAACTTCCCCCCCCCCACCCCCCAAGAAGCATTGCGCAACAGCTACATGCTGTTACAGTTTTTACTCCTACTGCCAATTATATAGTACATGATTCAAAAACAACAACTGTTTCGGATTGCAACTGCTTAGATCACAGAAGTAAAACTCACTTGGGGTCCACGAAGCCCATGTCCACAGCCCAGGCTGTAGTGCTGTTACTGTCCTGCTGCCGATACAGGATGTGCCACCAGAACACCGAAATGTGAAGCAAGTGTCCCGCCTCTCTTCTCAGCTCGGGATTTATTTTGCCCCACCGCTCGTACAAAACGTCTAAACAATTTGCAAAAGATTTGCATGTTATCCAAAGCACTAGCATCATTTACAGATCGAACAGCTGCTGTAAAATCATGGAATCTTACCAGGTGGCTCCATGTGGATGTATGGAAATTTGTCATGATAAAACTACATGGAGAATAAAAAACAAGAACAAAAATATTTTAAAATTATCAAGGCCACTTTAGGACTTAGGAATTTGTCTGAATGTCACCTCATAACTAAATGAATAAGGCTGATCTTTTAATAGGTGTTTTCCCCCCCACATACAATTTTAGTCTCGTGTTGGGCCACATCCTGCCCCTCATCACTGTCACGATCTTCAGACTCGAACATCTCGTATCTTAAAAAGAACAGATGCATTTTAAAAAAGGATCACATTTTCAAGATGTAACAAAGGCTAAGTGTACAGAACAGAGCACTTTTAGATAGAAACTTTGACTATGAGTAATAGAGTTCAATGTATATCATTTCAACCACATTCAGAAAACCACACTGCTATAAATTTCTGCTATATCATTTCTATGAGGAACTTTAAAAATGCAAGGTTATTTTGTAATAATATATGACCTCATATGGAGTCATACACACAAGGGTGGTGGAATAACCGCACCCTCTGGTTGCTGAAGCTTGATTTTGATGACTATATGCTGTATAAATGAAGCAAGGCTGAAAACTGACTCTCCTAAACCTGACCTCTCCTTGTTTGGCTAAAAGCCACACACACACACAGTGAGAGAGAGAGAGAGAGAGAGAGAGAGAGAGACAGAAACACACACACACACACACACACACACAGTGAGAGAGAGAGAGAGAGAGAGAGAGAGAGAGAGATAGAGAGCCACACACACACACACAGAGAGAGAGAGAGAGAGAGAGAGAGAGAGACACACAGAGAGAGAGAGAGACACA
>JAQQZR010000711.1:0-13300 GCA_030068235.1 Notoglanidium macrostoma | reverse complement strand
AACAACTGGAGTAATCCATATTATGTCAACAACCGCTCAACTAAGTAAAGAGAAACAACAGTCCATCATTACTTTAACACGTGAAGCGTCTTTTAAGTCATAAAAATTAAGAAAAAAACATTGAATTAGAAGGTGTCCAAACTTTTGACTGGTAGTGTATTTCTGAAAACATGTTTCTCATTGTCATGTAAAGTTCTGTAGTGAAAAGGAAGTAAATTACACTTAAAGATTTCTGACTGTGGCACAGCAGCATTACTGACATTTTTGACAGTCGGTGTTTTGATTTGGTTAAGGTCCATTTCACTGTGGCATGTAACTATCTAACATGTTGATCAAAGCATGGCATTCACTCTGGGAGGAAATCACACACGGCTTGGTTTTAGAAATCTTTAGGAAGTCTGACTGTTTGTACTGGAAATTTAAATTGGCAGTATGATCCTTTCAGAAAGATAGCCAAGGCAGGATTATAAAGCAAATGAAAATCTTTTCATGATATTTTAGTTTTAAAACAAATTTAATTTAAAATGCCAAAGTATGTTATAGGCAGGAAAACAAACTTTTTCCAGTTTGGGCTTCTACTCAATCATCTAAATAAAAAGTTCTCTTTGTTGACGGAACGAGCAGGGGGATCATTTGAGCAATTAAATAATGGAAATGATGGCACGGTGCGTGAAGGAAGCAATGCAAAAACGAAAGAAAGCTAGTGAGCAATGATTGGGGGAAGGAGGAAAAGCCGGATGGATGAACAGGGATTACAGATGAACTGTAGCTGATTTTGTTTTACAACATGAGCGATTGTCTCTTTTTCTCTGTCCAGGAGTTGAGTACGAGTGAGGGTCCGAACTATCTGACCGCATGCGCCGAGCCTTCGAGGCTCCCCCAGCGTCACTTCTGTGCCGTGTGCGGCTTCCCTTCCAACTACACCTGCATATCCTGTGGGGCTCGTTACTGCTGCATTCGCTGCTTAACGACACATCACGAGACCAGGTAACACAAACGAGGTTGTTGTGTATGAAACATATAAAGTGCTCAGAAATATTAGATATTGCGTTATATCAGTACCATGCAAGATTTGCAGAACAAGATACATTTTTGATAAAGATTTGAATCAACATGCTCTCAAGCCTAGAAATGTACATCTGATATGAAATCAATTGACTAATATATTGCCGCACTACCATATGAATAATGCCATCATGAGGGCTAGCGTCAGGCCAGGTGGAAAAGCTAGAGGAACCTGGCACAGGTAAAAGAACTGATTTATACCATGAGTTGGAAGAATAACCTCTTCTTTTCATATTGTTTAATTATATTTTTAATCATATTGTCTTGGTGCAAGATTTCAAGATTCTTGGATATTTTTCCACACACACACATTCTGGTTCTCCAGCCAACACCATTAAATATTCTCTTTTTTCTTCTTTTTTTTTTTTTTTTTTTTTTTTTTAAATCGGGTGTCTGAAGTGGACCGTATGATCATGCGTACTCATTGGGTGAAAATCCACCTCACCTTAGAATTAAAACGGTGTGTTGGGGAACAATGCTGATGGGCCGAAGACCTTGGTTTTTAATGTTTTCACGTACAAGTATGGCCTGAGGAGAAACCTGGTGTCTTGGTGCAGTTTGGGATGAACTGCTTAGTACAATGGGAATATGGCAGTAGCAGGAAAGCTTGCAAAATAATCATGGTGCAAGAAAAACTGTGAGACTATCCCCTCAAATACCGACGTAGACGTCCGTCGTGCTTTAGAAAAGCCATGCAGCTGGACTGCAGCTTCACAACATCGGACTTCTCCGGCGCCACTGGAATGGGGCTAGATAGCACAGACGTGGAGATTTGTGGATCGTCTTGCAGTGTGAACTTTTGTTTTTGCAAAATATTTATTCTAATCATACTTCAGTTAAATTCTCTCATGGCGTCAATTTGTATTTGACAGCGTCAACTCCACTACGCCATGGAAAATCATGACGGAAAGTATGTTTCAAACAACAGAATGATCTTCTAATGAACTTTCCATCTTGTCCTTAGGCATACAGGTATGTAGTCATTAGGCTGCGCTGAATGCCAGCTCGAATAAACCTTTTGCTTAAGATATCTTGTTGATTACTGATGCTGAAACGTAAATGAATGTTGTAAAAGGATGCTTGTTTGTATTCTCATAACATTATACCCTTTTATGTGCAGCACGGGGGTGCTGACCTTTGTTCGAAAAAAGAGCATTTGTGAAGGCAGAGAGAAAAAAAAAAACATCCTGAATTTCACCACAAAATGAGACGGCTATTTATTTTAAATTTATTTTTTATTAATTTAATAATTTTTTTAAGATAAGCAGCTCCTCCACCCAAAAGACCACAACCCCGGCTTAATCTGTCCTGTTGGTGCACAGACCTGAGGTAATTTATTTCGTGCAAATCATAGCAAGTCACTAGTGTTCCCACTTGTGAATTGTTAAACATAAAAAAAAAAACCCATCTTAATGCACGACATTCAGTTCTCAAAGCTCAGTCTACCGAGTTTAAACATTATCTTTAATTGACAACACGAGAGCAACAGCTTCTAATCTCTATATCTTACAATAATGAATAAAATTCCTATTTAATTTCGTATTACGTTCACATTCGTACACTGCATGTCAACACAGAATTCATGTACATGAATTATTTCCATTACACTCATGTTCACATTAACGCAGTTAAAAAAAACTAGACAAAGGCAATCGATTTCATTTAAAAATCATAATCTCCGATTTATAACAAACAACCCTGGTTTTTTTTTTTTCTTGCACATAATTCAAGATCAAGACAAATGAACACAATTAGCATTTAGAAATATTTCCCTGCAACTAGTTTATTTTAAAATTGTTTCCATGACTAGTATAATTCTGTTTTAAAATCCGACTTAAAAAGTCAATTATTCAGCAGTATCTAAAAGAATGCAAGCTGTAAAGGTAAACACTGTCGTACCACTTGGATTTGGGTTAAAACTATAAAAATATAGTCCTGAGAACTGTGAAATCTGTCTACAAATATTCAGCGTGTGTGTGTGTAGTGTTTATATGATGCGTAGCTGGTGTGTGTCAGCTAGTCCACAGCTGGTTCTGTGCGTGTGGAAGAGTTTGGACAGGGACGCCATGTACAGCTTGTGATAGTGGTCCACCTCCTGTTTGGATGGATTGCATACGTGAGGCACGGAGATGGGGCTTCCAACTATAACGGAGCAAAGAGAGATGTTAAGGGACGATTAAGCATGTATATCATGCATCTGTCCTACTTGTGCTGAAGGTTGAGGGGAAAAAAAAACGGCAAGTGCAAAACAGCTTTAAGGTCTATTTGTACTGGATTAGTTTTGTATTTGGAAGTGGGCGATATTACCACAATCCCGAAACAATCAGTCTGCATTAATATGAGATGTCTTTGACTACTCATGGCACTACATGGTAAGACCTGCGCATCTCTGTGATTTATACAGCGTGCACTTTTCCCATGTGAACTGAATAGAAATGATTGCGGATCTAATCCGTCAATGTTACTGAACAGACAGGAAAACGAATTGTCTGCTCTAGCTTTAGATTTATGAAATGAAATGAATCAAATATTCACCTTGTAATGTGAAAAAGAAACGTTTCTGTGTGAGAAAGAAATGTGGCTACAAAGGTTGCACTATAGTAGTTCACTCACCCACAGTAGTGACGGGTCTCCTGTAAGGCAAGAGCAGCCAGCGTCCCCCAGTGAAGAGACACGGCGCAAAACCCATCACCCGCTTAAACACGGCCTGAAACTTGCGGCCCACGCTGCCCTCGGACAGCAGCACCTGCGGGAAGAGCTCGTTCTCCCCGAAGGAGTACACCGGAACCAGGTCGGCCCTGAGGATATTTTGCCCATGTGAACATTTACAGCTGGGACAGCATCAGTGATATCGGTCACTAATGGTTTCACAGGCATTCCACAACATTAAATGTAACTATATATGGATAAAAAAAATATTAATAAGTAAAAAAAATTGGAAAATAATTGCTAGGGTATAGGAAGAATTAAACACTACTGAACTAATGACAAACCAGCTTGACCCTGATAAGGAAGTTATATTTCGTAATGCTATAAGATTTGTGAAACAGGGTCGATGACTTTTTACAGGCGTGGAATTGTTTTGATAACCATCGTTTAATGAGGAAGTTGTGACTAATAACTAACATATCCTTTTAGAATGATTGCTGTTTCCTCGCGATCAGTTTTTCACATCCACATCTGGCCTGCAAAAGCCACTGCATCTGTGCGTTTTCTCTCCTCACCCATTTTCCAGAGCTAGACGCACAAAACCTTTCCTGTGCTTCATGACTACAGTGTTCACTCCAGGAGAAGACGCCAGCGACTCCTCAGCTCCTCCGATGATGATGACCACGGCATTTCCCACACCGGCTCGAGTCAGCATGTATCCCAGACTCTCCTTACTGACCGGCAACAGGCCTGTTAGAACGAGAGACAGGTTCTTGCTGGAAATTCCCTTTCTTTTTTTTTTCTCCTTCTTCAAATTCCTTAATATGCCTCAGTGCTAAAGTAAGCACTTCAGGAAACACCGTTTATGAAACGTGTTATTGAAAAGTAAAAAGACTGCACACTGTGATAAAAAGTTTTTAATAAAATGTAATCAGATTTTGCTGCACGTGCGTCGCAGAAACACTTTCTACCAGCTTCTGGGTTTTGTACTCACGCTTGTAGATTCCATACAAGAACAATAACGGAGTTAAAGACACAATAATACAAGAAAAATGTGATACAATAGTGGTAAGTAGCGGGCATGCGGGCTTTGCACCCCTTTCTATTTTTTAAACACAATTTCATGACTATAGATCTTGTACTTAAATGTGACATTTCTAGTTTTATGTGAGCGTGTGCTGTATATGGTATGACCTGTGTAATTAATTCTACTTTTCCTAATCACAGTTTACCATCTTACCCCTCGTGTGAACCAAATTCGAATTTTTGCATGCCCACATGCACTAACCTGCGAACATGAGGTACTCTCTGAAGAGCGGCATGCGGAAGAGGCCAGCAAGCATGGCCAGTGAGGGGCGAACTCCTGGGAACGCCTGTGCAAACCCGCCAACCTCTGTGCTGAAGCAGGAAACCGCGCCCATGCACATGATGCCATGCGGGTGGCAACCCAGAATATAGTTCTTACTGGGACTCAGCTCTGCTGTCTTCACTAACTGAAAGAATGGAAGAAAGAGAGATTGTCTGATTTTATTTGTATACCTACATTACACAAGTGTTCACACCCATCACAACGTTAGAGCACAGAGTTTCCTTTTTAATTTATAACGCTAAGTGTTATATGCATGGACCGCTTACTCGCATGCTAACTAGCTAGGAGAAGCAAGTTCAAACGTCTTGCTACATTTCAACAAAATTCGCCAAATTACTTATTAGATTTTTGAAACAATGTGGATTTTTTTTCCGTTTTTCCTAGCAACCGGAATATTACAATGCCTGCTACAGAAGTTCTTAAGAAAACTTGAATAATAAAGTACAATCACAGCCCCTACACTTGAAATGGCTTGGAGGCAGGCGTCAAGAGAAATGGACGCCATGTCTAGTTACCTTCACTGGGAAGTAGTCCTTAAAGTGTTTCCACACTCTCCAGTTTCTCACAAACGCTGTCCTTCTACCACCTTGTTGAAACACAGAGGAGGAATCAGTATGGAAAGTGGTCTAGTTTTGGCATCAGTGGTTCCTGAACTGCCATTTTAAGTCATCTGCAATGATCTTAGCCCTAGAACATGATTTGGCTTCCAAACAGAAATAAACAGTTAGGGGGAAAAAAGTGCCAAAAGAATAAGACCAGTGATATTTTGAAAGCCTAGACTAAAAATGATAAAAGACAAACATTAAAAAACATATTTGTTTCTAATAATCTCATATATATATATATTTTTTTAGATAAATATACCTACATTCAAAAGAGTTTCAAAATCATTGATTTTCCAAAGTAAGAGTAACCATTCAACAAAGCATCCCAATGTCAGAAAATGGAGTGGCGTTCCCTCTGCCAAGTCCATTATTATCGAATAGCATAACACTTATTTTGGCGTTTTCTCACATATAACATGACCACATACCAGGGTTCCAAATGCAAAGGATTTATGCAAAAGATTATATGAGAATATCCCTGTCATTTTATTTATTTAGCTAAGTCTCCTTCCTCTCATATTGGTTGGTTACCTTTATTTATTTTCATGCCTGGAAGTTAAAATGGCAGTCACTTTTGATTATGTCACACAAACTATACATGTAAATATAACATTAGCCTAAACTGTTATTTAAGCTTGTTGGCATGGTCACATTCCAACACAGTATCCGAAATTATCTGAAATTATGATTGTGGACCAGATCTACATTCAAACTGGCCTGATATAAGAAAAACTTGCCAGCTAATCAGAAATGATTACTTGGCTATGATGCATAGAAAAAGAAAATACATAAACTTATCATCAATCTCGGTTAATGTGTGGCCTGACAGTAACGCTGATCCTGAACAAGAACACAGTCTAGGTCCTTATGTTGTTATCTGGTCAAATATAACCCACATTTATTAGACGTCTGACCATTTTCAAACAATGTTTAGCCCAGGATGAGCTGCACAAACAATGATGGTTCATTTTAATGTGCAGGAAAGGAGAAGTGTGAGAACATCCTGACTCATAAGTAGAGGCATATGTGTAAGCGGGTGATACAGTAAGACGGTCCATGCTGCCATTATTGTGTGTGTGTGTGTGTGTGTGTGTGTGTGTGTGTGTGTGAAACCTCTCTCAGGCGTGTCCCAGTCAAGCATCTGCCAGGTGAAGTAGAGAGTGGGAATCAGCCACAGTGGAGTAAACATCAGATAAACCATCAACACCAGACATGACACACCTACACAAAACCCATTAGCATAAACAATTCAGTATTACAGACATTACACTACAAATATGCTCTAAAATCAGCTTCTCATCAGTTGAGCAAATGTAGTAGCTACCTGGCTACATAAAACTGCAATTAAACTCATGTTGGCATTTTGAAATATTAGATAATTCATGACTCAGTCTTTTTTTTTTTTTCCGAAGATAATGCTATCTACCGCCTATGTAGTGCATTTGCAATTGGCATGGACACGAATTCCGTGCAAGAGCACAGATTTCAGTCGGTGCGACAGTCAATAAAGGTTTATTTGAAACACAATTCTAGAGTTCTTCGGTCAACTTCATTTGTAAACTTTTACGAACCGTCCTTCCAGAGATGGCACATTTTCTGACGAGCTGTAGCTCGCTATCTAACTATCCCGCAGAGGAAATGTTAAAAAAAAAAAAAAAAAAAAGAAAGAAAAAAAAAAGGGGGTCACACCACCAGAACAGATAGAGGAGCTAGTTGGCTACATATAAGAATGTTTCTCATGTCTGTCTCATCATATTGCATATTGTTTAGGATGTAGCAACTGCCCCTGGCTATTCAAGGTAAGTTTAGAGTATTCACATAGACTAGAGTATAGTTTAAATAAAAGCTGGAGTTTTCTGTATAAGATAGTGAGAGGGACTCTGTCAAGAGGAAGGAGAATGGGGAAGTCGAAAATGGCATGTTCAAAACAATACTGGAACAGCTTTACCTTTTTTAGCCATTTTAATTCTAGGTATCATCAATTTTATACAGTACCGAAGCAGCGCTGAATTGACAATTAGTCAGAAGTTTCTAGAACAATAGTGCTAGCACCGTAACTATACACGAATAAAAAGTGTGAAGTGTTGTTCATTAATAAATACAATATTTTAATCTTTGGCAAACTGTTGTGGTGTCAGAGGAATGAAATGTTTTTGAAATTAATAATCAGCTTTGGGGTGGTGGAAGTAACTCTACTGCGTGTTCCACCATATCACATCATCTTTTCCTAACAGCATTCCACCATGTATTTTACTCCATACATAAGTATTGTAGGAATGTGTGCGTTGCAAGCATGAGTACTATATCTCACCCATAAGCAAGAAGGTCAGCACCAGCTGTAAGACACTGATATCCTCAAGAAACAATTTCCATTGTGATTTCTCTCCGTTCTCCTCCATCTCATCAACTGCGGCAACTGAGAGAGAAACACAAAGCAATCCAAAGGCCTGACAAAGCTCCAGGGATGAGTTGTATCTTGAATCTTCAAAATTCCATGTCCTACTATTTCAAAAGTGTCCATGTGTTTGCTGGGTTTACCGTTTAAAGCCATAGTTGGGAAACAAATCAACGTTACACAATTGTCCCTATACCAAACTGTAGCTGATTAGCCAACTCATCTTTGGTCTCCGAATTTCCCCTCAACTTGGTTAGTAATCTCAGCCTGGCTTGTGTGGATTCTGACACTGTATAACACAATAATATTTATAATGATGGGTTAAAATCTGTTGCAGTAGCAGTCAAAGATGGGAATCACTTTTTTCCTCTCAACAAATAGCTTCTTACTCAATGCAACCACCAGACTCTTGATTGTCTGCCATGCTTACGTTAACAACACGTCCCAAGTCCAGTTCAGATTCAGAATTATATTTTAAATGATTTACATTGACACCAACTGGAATGACATGTTTACTTTTTTTTTATTTTAAATACAGACATGTTCTGTAATTTTATGAAACAGTTTATGTACAAATAGTATTCCTCAGCCAGGCAATGCAGGTTGCACCATGCTAAACCGGTGTTCATTCCTGTATCAGCCCAAGCCTTACACTTTAGACATGAACGACGATGAGCTCGTTGAAAAAAAATAAAATAAACATTTCACCTGAACCGTTCATAATTAATCCTGATCCATACACGTGCACTTGACTTTATAGTGTTGTTGCTTGATCAGACTGACCTCTGCCCCATGTCATCATATCTGCCAGCATGTCTGACCTTCTCAACTTGTGCAGAGCATGAGATTAGGTAATACATCAGATAGCAAGTCATTACACACTGAATACTGAAATGTTCAAAGAAAATGAACCTTTTGACCTAAAGCGTTATTCTATTATTATATTTATATATATATATATTATAAAATACACAATGTTTTGTGTGTATATGCAGTATAGTACTGTATATACACATACACTTTGAAAGATTTTGCGAAGATTAAAAGTTTCCTTAGAACTTTCTGACCACAAGAGAGAGACTAAAGAGGAAGAGTGAAAGAGTAAGAGAGACAGAAGAGGAGAAAGAGAGAAAGAAGGGGGAAAGAGACAGAGTGCGAGGGGTAAGAGGCAATAAAGAGAAAGCTGATGACAGATGTTGGTGAGGGGAGGGAGAGGGGGGGGGAGAGAGAGAATATATTCACCTGCTCCGTTCATTTCTCCCCGGTTTGTTGGCATTATGGAGATCACTGCGGTTCACTGCTCGTTCAGCTGATCGCGCGGTGCTGATCGCGCGGTGCCGCCCCCGCGCGCGCCTCTCTGCACTTTGATCCGCGCGCGGCAGATAAGAAAAGTTCTCTCCGCGAATTGCCGCAACTTCCACACACACCAGCAGGTAAACCTCCGATTACAGAGCCGGCGCAGAGCCAATCCAGCGCGCGTGAAAGGCCACGCTGTCATGCCGTTGTTGAAACGAGGACGGAAATCATCTCTTGAGAAGTTCTCCCTCATTAGTACACATACTGCGAGGCCCAAACGTGTGCTCAGGCGTGTCTGTGATTTTCCTGGCAGGCAAGCGCGTGCCAGAAGGAAGCGATGGCCAAAAAAAAAAAAAGAAAAAACTGTAAAAGGAAGTAGTGAGCGAGCGTGCGTGGACATGGGCGTGGCCAAACAGTTCAGCGCAAATTACAAAGTGACCAGCTGGGTGCACATCATAACACGAGACATACAGTCTGAACATGCAGAACAAAACAACACAAATATACAAAACACAAAATAGAAGAGAGAGAGAGAGAGAGAGAGAGAGAGAGAGAGAGAGAGAGAGAGAGAGAGAGAAATAAAGAGAAAAAAAACCCACAAGATCATTACATACAGCATAGAACAGACTGGAAGCACCAAACAAATAATCAAATATAACAGGAAAAGCAGAGAAAAAGGAAAGCAAAAAAAAAGAAAGAAAGAAAATGAAACAGGAAACAGGAGTCAAAAACTAGAACAAACAAGAGAAGAGAAAAAACAGGAGAGAGTAAAAACCACCACAGCCAAACGAACAAACCAAAGAGAAACGGAAACATGGAAAAACAAGCTAAACAAAACTGAATGGAGAAGCAACAGTTAAACAGCAAAAACCAGAAAACAAACAGAATAGAACAAGTAAGTCTGTCGTTGATTATGTTCCAATAACAGCACACCCTCAAGTGTTTTATTCTTTAAATAATACCAAATAATTCAGTTAAGTTGAGTAATCTGACAGGTCAAAGTGGAAGACAACAAGACAGGAAAAAACCCCACCTAGGATGGAGCTAGGATGAATACTCAGCAGGGGGAGCCAGATTTCCTCCGGCCAGCACTAAGACTCAGTTTACATAAAATTTAATATACAGTTTACAGTTTACATTAAATTGTCCACGAATTATAGTTTCTAATGAATATAAGGGAATATCTAGGAATAAGAACGTCAAATAGTTATTCTGGTAATTAGCATAACTTTAGTTGTAGGTATGATTCCTTAAACTATAAATAAAAGAGCATTCTCTCTCTCACTCTCTCTCTCTCTCTCTCTCTCTCTCTCTCTCTCTGTCTCTGTCTCTCTCTCTCTCTGTGTTGCTCTGTTGCTCTGAATGCACATTATGTGGCCTAATAGGCTACTAAAAGCTCTCTTACGGCCTATTAAATATGGCTCTTACAGCCTTTTAAATATGGGCTAGGCTATAATAATTACTGTAGTATGCACTGTATACAGTACACTTTATGTTTTCCTTCCAGTGCAGTGAGTAACATCAAAGTAATGACATACACACGTGATAATGTTTTTAATGCACTGCCCATGACCATTTATTGTTTCTTTTAAAATTATCACCAAGAAATAATTATAATAGGTGTGCAAATTTTCATTGTCTGGCCTCATCTTTAATGTATTTATTATCAGTGTTCTGTTTCCTTTAGAACTCTGTATGTTTACTTACCATGGTATTAAAACACATAGCATTTGGATTATTAGCACAGAGGAGAAATGGATGAACTGTGGTCATTTGTCTTGTGTTTTAGCCTCATTGGAGCATTAATTAGTAGCATGCATCAGAGAGCATCCCAATTATAAATACAATGGCATATTTTTTTAACCTTTTCACCTGAGATGCCATGCCATCCCAAAAGAGACTGCATCTGCCCCACTAGAGGCAGGTGTAGAGAAAAATCACACACACATTTTATAAGCAACTGTAAGATTTCCACATATGATTATTTGATTATTTGATACATGATCAAATATATATATATATATATATATATATATATATATATATATGAAAAACAAAACCAAATGCCCTACAGATAAATAAAATGAATTGTATAAGAATTACATGTGACACAGACTATTGTCTAATATTGTGCAATTCACCTGTAAAGGTAAATACATTATGTAAACATAAACAGGTAAACAATAAACATTATGTAAACAAACACGTGAACCTAAATGAATATTGTAAACATCACATTTGAAAAGAACTAATTGGGTAAAAATCACATGTGAAAAATTATTCTTATGAAAACCTCATATGTAAAAACTAACAAATTATGTCAAAATCATGTGAAAATAAATGAATTGTGTAACAACACATGAAAATGAATTAATCGTGTAAAGATCACATGTATAAAAAAATGAATCATGCAAAAATCACATGTGAAAATAAATATGTGCGGTTCTGTGAAAACATTTCTAGCACCATACGTGAAATGTCTAAAACCCACATGTGTAAATTTCACACTTGAACATGTGAAAGGCTAAACTGAAGGGCAGACAGAAACAAGATCTGTCTGGCTTGAGTCAATCAACTGATTTTTTAAATGGTTTGCTGATTTAACAACAATTCAGCAAAACATGATATTGTTACTGAAATGCAACTTAAGTGGTAACTTAGGATTCAGTCTTCAAAGCAAAATAATCATTATTTTTATTTTCATGTTGCATTATTTTGTTGTTGTTTTGTTTGTTTTGTTTTGTTTTTGCTAACTCTGTGAGGTACCACCACTGATGCTGCCTCAAATTGTTTTAGCTTTCCCACAAAGCCCTAGTCCTGGCCAACATCTACCACCAATGAACTCAGTCAGAACACAACCACAAATCAAATATTAAATGGACCAGATCTAATATTTCATATTCTGATATGCACCAGAACTTACAGTAGAGCAACTTTCAGCCCAGAATTGAGATTCTGATCAAGGTTTATATAGTATAATGCTTTTCGGACAAACTTGGTAGAGATTCCGACAGGTGGGAAAAACTTTAGAGTGACCTTAATAAAACATGTTTTTAAATGATTAAAAACAATTTCACATATAATGTTTCTTTGGATGATTTTGGGGTAAAAACATGAGCATTAAACATGTATGAGTGTTTACATTCATAGGCATAAAGTTAATTTAAAGTTAAAAAGAAACTCTCATGAGGCAAGTACAAGTTATTGCATCATAGAGTGTAAGAGCCAATCATGTTCTAATATGCAAATGTGGACCTTGCAGCAACAAGGAATGAGGGTGAATATGTAAGGTCTGAGGTTTTTCTCATTTATATCCATCTTCAGCCTGGTCAAGGTTGTGGGTAAGTCAAAGGCAGGAATACACTGTAGACCAGTCGGTCAACAGTGTAGCCGATGGACCTACTGGCATGTTTTTGAGAAGTGGGAGGACACCAGAAAACCAGGAGGAAACCCACACAGACACAGCAGGGGCACACACAGAGACTCCACATGGACAGTAACCCAAGCTCAGGATCGGATCCGGGTCGCTGGAGCTGTGAGGCGGCATGCTACCTGCCTCGCCACCATGCAAAAAATTATTCAAAAAAATCTAGGTTTCCTTTCAGACTCTGATGTCAACGCAACCATATTTGGGCATAAACGTTCTGTGCTGCGTTTGCCTGTGGATTTAATCAGGTTACACCTGATGATTCAGGTGTACAGCATGTATGTCATAGATAAGTCACATATTCAAATAAACATAAGTCAGGTTTATGAAGAAAATGATTTACAACGTTTAATTACACCAAATGATTTATTACACCAACATCTACGATTCCGTCAAATGAAGGGGGTTCAATTAAGATGCTGCGTGTGTGTGTGTGTGTGTGTGTGTGTGTGTGTGTGTGTGTGTGTGTGTGTGTGTGTGTGTGTGTGTGTGTG
>JAQQZR010000710.1:0-13303 GCA_030068235.1 Notoglanidium macrostoma | reverse complement strand
AGTGTGTTATATTTCACTAACTGAAAATCTTATTTATTAACTGAAACTGAATTTTGCTGCTGCAGTATTGTGTGGCATTTAATGCTATTATTTTTGGAAAAAAAAGAAGTTATAAGCAGATATGCTAAACTGAAAAAAAATGAACTAAGCATTAAATTGATCACTTAAATTGTGATTTATTTTCTTACTCCCTAGCTACTAGTCCATTATGAAGGCGTATTTCCTTCTCCTAAGTTTCATAGGTGAGTGTGTATTTATAAATGTTTTGACTCACATGGACACTTGTGGAATGGGGAAAATTCAGTGCTCTTTTATTTACAATAGTGAAAAGTGCAGGTGCACGGGTGAAAAAGAAATGTGGGGAATTAGTAAAAGAAGTGCTCTACTAGGGATAGATCAGCTGAGCAGCTCTAGGCCACAGTCTGTGGTGGCATTGTGATTTGAATTTGCTTTCTTCCAACGATAGGGTGAATGATTTTCTGAGAGCCCCTGGATTTTCTTTTGAAATTAATTCCAAAATATGAAGATTTGAAAACTGATATTATCTTTGTTGTGTTAACTGTGTGAACCATAAAGGAAATTATTTTCCACAGGTGTTGTCCCAGGCACCCTATCTCTTCTGCGGCCTATTGGTCACAAATATTACCCGATCATGACTAAGGTGACATGGCCAGATGCTCAGAATTACTGCAGGGAGACATACGCTGACTTGGCTACGGTTGAAAGTGAACTTGATTGGTTAAGGCTAAAGACAAAACTGGCAAGGGAAGGTCTGACAGGCCTTGCCTGGATCGGCTTGTACAATGATGTCAACAGTTGGAGCTGGTCCTTTAATGATATCCCATTCAAAAATGCATACCAACATTGGAACACTGGTGCTGGACAGCCTGATAACAATGGTGGGAATGAACCATGTGGAGCAATAGGCCCAGGTGGATACTGGTGGGATTTCCCTTGTGCAGACCTGTATCCCTTTATATGCTTGAATGGTGAGTTAATAGGGTTTATTTTATTTGCTGGTGGTTTAGCAGACTTTAAAAAAGGCTCCTACTACTACATTAAAGCTGATATTGAAGGCTTGTTTGTTGCAATGTTAAAGTTAGGCATATTTATGTTAAGAGATGACTTAACATATGTAGTTCAGGTCTGAAGTTTACATACACTCATAATGAACATAAATGTCATGGAAATATTGGACTTGAAGTGGTTTCTTTGAACTGTTTTTTTTTTTTTTTTTTTTGCTCATAAGAACAATTGTACAACACACACCTTTAATAGAAAAAATCTCATGCACAAGTTTTAATTTATTAGGGGTTTTCTGAAATCCAAATTATACATACAGGATCAAAAATATAAATATAGCACATCTGTTTGATTATATGTCCCTTAGCAAGTTTTACGTTGACCAGACGCTTTCTGCAACCATAAACAAGGTTCTGATAGAAATGTGGTTGGATATTCGATCACTCTTCTTAGCAGAATTGAAAAAGTTCTGTTAAATGTTTGATTTTCTGGCACAGACCTGATTTTTAAGCACAGTCCACATATTCCCGAGGTCAGGAATTGTTTAAAGCTTAATGGTAGTCTGCTTTATCCATTCCACAACCAGCTTTGATTTGTGTTTGGGGTTACTGTCTTGTTGGAACACCTAATTGTGTCCAAATTTCAATTGTCTGTCACACTGTCTGACTTGGAAGACTGGATGCAAGCACAGCATTTTAATGAACTGAAACAAAACACTTAAAGTGAGACAAAAAGGACTCAAGCATGAACAAAAATGCATAGCATAAACATGGACTAAACACTTGGTATAAACACAACAGGCATATCCGCAACAGCAACTTGACAAAGAAATATTATGAAACTGCAACACAGTGTGAATAACTCAAAACAGGTGCAACAAATCAGGGACATGTGACATGCAGGGGCTGATGAGAAATATAGTTCCATAGTTCCAAAAGATCAACCCTGAACAATCTGTCACTGACATGACACTGTCTAGCTGACAGTTTGAGGTTATGAAGAATTCTGAAGTTCCTCATTATTCAATCAACTTTGTGCAGTGCACCAGTTTCACTGCCTGCAAAACAGCCCCAGAGCATGACTTAGCAACACCATGCTTAACAACTGGTACAGTGCTCCTCTGTACCTCTGGTCATTGTGGCCAAACAATTCAATCTTTGTTTCATCTGACCATAAAACTTTCCTCCAGAAGGCTTTTTCTTTGTCCATGTGGTTATCTGCACCCTTTAGTCAAGCTCATCAAGTGATGAGTTTGGGGCAGGGGCTTCTTTCTTGGAGGGCAGCCTCTCATTCCATGGCATTGTAAAACTTGCTTGACTGTAGACAGTGTTTTAGCAGCTTCCACTTCATGGCAGGTCTGTGCCTTGATGGTTCTTGGATTGTTCCTGAACATCCGAACCAATTTACGTTCAGCTTAGGGTGAGAGCTTGGATCTTCTAACCAGACCTTGGCAAAATTCCTACACCTCCCATTAACTTGTACTTGTCAACCAAATGTTTTTTATGTTGTGCACAGAGAAGCTACCAGCTGTAGTCAATCATGATCACTAAAACAAAGTTAAGAGGCCTTGGAATGTTAAAAGACATTTTGGAATATTCAGCACCACTGAATTAATAATCTAATTGGGTGTTTGTATATTTTTGAACCTGTATGTATAAGATTGACCATGTTGATTTTAGAAAACCCAAAATAAATTAAAACTTCCATAGACAATTTGTGAACTGAAATGTAAAAGGATTTTGAGAAGCTAGTGAGAGGTGACTCCAAGAATTAGATTCTTGAAGTTAAGCCACTAAAAGGCAACACCTCCAAATACAAATATAGTGTATGTAAATATTACTGTAATATTTGGGAAATCGATCTGTTATAAGAGGAATAACACTTCTGACCAAGCTGTTTTATAAAAAATAAAGTAGTATTGGTACACGCAGGTGTATATTATTTTCTGAAAAATCCTGGTACTCATGATGCCCTCAATCCTCCCAAGATCCCTTGGAACAACAGTCATATTTTTGCTGTGAGTTTGAGGGCTTTTCATTATATGCAGTCCCCATTTTCACCACACATACTGATGTGCAGAACTAAAAGAAAAAAGTGTCATTATAGTTTCAGCTAACCACAACACAATTGTTGTTCCAGCGAATCTTGGTGAAATTTAGGCACTGCATTTTGTGGGATTCTCTCAGGAAAGGCATCTATGTACTATCCTTACAAACAGTGACAAACAGTGACTTTGGATTTTGACTGTTCCAGTTATTTGAAATTAATTTTTGATGGTATGATTGATTATCCTCATCACCAATTGATTATGTTTACTTTAACTGTTTATGTATATTTTACATCAATTACCAGACCTGTACACCATTAACAAAAATGTTTTGTTCTTTTTCAATGTGAAAAAGGGATGGTACATGTGTGCAACCTTATGATCAAAGTAGAGTTCTTATTGTGAGAGCAATCAAAAAATAAAATGTTTTCAAGGATGTAAATTAATTGCGTGTATTTTTATATTCTTTATGGGTTCCAATATTTCCCCAACAAATGTTGTTAAAAGAAAATACTGTTCTCAGTTGTAACTGTACTTTTCTTTGTTGTTGTGTTGGTACCATCGAGGAAATATTTTTTGTAACTTCAGAATGTATACTCTATCAAGAAATATTAAAAAATAATATAACGTACATAAATGGACCTAAAGGACCACTAAACTAAACGCAAGTTGAAGATACAATACATGCAGTTTCCTGGGTAAAAGTTATATTGAATATGCATGCTTGATGGTATCACTCCATACAACAAGTAAAAGTGGAAGCATTATTTCTGAGAGGATATTTCTACTGCGCTAATCATAGTCATTGTTATTTCACAGCTAATTACACTGGTGCCGGCAGATTTGTTGGTGTCACTTCTAAATTGAGTTGGAATGGAGCTCTGGCTTACTGCCGAGAGTTTTATACAGATTTGGCTATTGCGATCACTGCAACAGATAACAATGCGATGCAGAGCATAGCAGTCATTCAGGGCAGATCTTGGATTGGCCTATACAGCGACACATGGAAGTGGTCAGACGGGACAAACACATCAAACCTCCAATGGCTTCCTGGGAATCCTGATAATTCTTATCAGTATGAAAATTGTGCTGTGCTTGATAATGGAATGTTTGAGGATGCACAATGCACCGAGCTCCACTATTTCATCTGTCACATCAGTGAGTTGTTTGTTTCATGTGTTTTTAAAAATCAGAATGCACTTTTTAGTCAGAAGTATCTGTGTGAAATGATCTCTACAGCAATATATTTCTTCTCAAGTTTTCTAATTATTTAACCTCATAGATAGTTCACCAATTACTATAATTATATAAACTCCAACCTAGTTTGAAAACATTGTACAAAAAGATCTATTAATTCTAACAATCATTTTAAAATGACTTGTGGTAGTAGACAGGAACTATGACTTGTGGTAGAATTTTTTTCTCCCCCCATGTATCACTATTTCTTGGTGTATTTGTCTCTGTGTATGTGGGTTCCATAGCGGATCCAGTGAGGGAAAAACAAATAATCAAACTGCAAGTGAAGTCTGATGTGAACATGATTGATTCTGATGTGCAGTCGGCCATTTTAGAGCTGGTGAGTCACAGAAAGTCTCTAAAAGCAGGCATGTTACATGTAAAGAATTACTAGCAAACCATATATTTTTTTCAGAATTTGACAAACAACAACTATGGCAGTTAACGGCAGCTCATGTTATTAATGTTAATGTTAATATGTACATACGTATTGTACAACTGTTTGTTTGGGTTTGTCACACTACTGCTTCATACCCAACATGTGCCGAATTAAGAAAATCTCCCTTCCGATGTTCATGTCATGGTGTCATTTTGTTGCTTGGTGCTGTCACAGAAATTGCGATGCTGTTTGCTCACATACACAGAAACTGAACAGTAGCTTGTCACCTTCTTACTGGTTAGTGTGAATGCAGTGTTAAGGGAGAGTCAAAGACACTGACCTGAACTAGACCAAGACCTTTAGACCATTTTCCCATTACACATTATAGCCAGTACTCAAATTTTCAAATTGTTGTGTAGCAGATTGTTAGTCATTAGCCATCACATCAGCATGACTATGCTTACTGGGTTAAAATATTAATATTAATAAAGATAGCAAAACAGGCTTAAAAATCCTGCTCCTGTTCTGTAGGTCAAGAAGAAGTTGGATGAAAATGGCATGCTGGAGAACACCACGGTGACCTGGAGGGTGCAGCAAGATGGACAAATTTTTCGCAAGAAAACAATAGATCTCTAGATACTACCAATGTCTAAGCTCTGATGAATATTGAGTGTCAGAGGCAATGAAATGAAAATGCATAGAATTTCTATCACTACTGAAATGTCTCTTGGTAGTAATGTAGGCTATAGTTTATCTCCTGTTGATTATGTCTATATTATATTATAGTAGCTTCTTCACATTTGCTCATATAATTGCATTTTTAATTTCAGACTATTACTTTTTTAACATCCTGATATATTCTGTGCTTATTATCATGTCTGTGTCAAAATATTTGCCAAAAATGTTTGTTTGCTTGTGGAAATAAATTAGACAGCATCATGTTATTCTCAATGACAGTGATCACAAAATAATTAATCTATATTTAACCTTATCTTTAGAGCAAAGAAATCAACTGTGGTAGCTTGTTATTTGCTATTTATGTAATAATCTATTTTTTTCTTTTCTGCAGTGTGCACGTTTTATGAAGCAAACGGCTATGCAATCTAACTTGAGTCAAAAGCCTTATTTACTTTGGGAACTTGATATCACTTTAATTTAAGGCATTTAAAGAAATAAAAGTTTTATTGCAATCATTTGATCACCTGTTGATTTGATCTGCTGTGTTCAGGGCTCCAGTGTTTTAATTTGGAGACTGATAGACAGTGGTGGACATCTTCAAGATTTGAACTTGCACTCGCCTAACGATAGTGCGTTCACTTCTCTGTTGCACCTTCCTAACCCTATCCCTCGATACAATCAGTTTTGCTGCAATGGCTTAGGCCTACAATTGCCAGCCATGTTAACATTAGGACTTCAATTGTCACAAATGGTTTTGCCCTCAAGTTTCCATCAATGAACAGTTGATAACTTCAACAAAATAGACGTCATGTTAAATATAGTGAATTTCTTGGCTACACAATTGTACTTTTTGACCACAGAACACACAGTTATAGAAGCAAGTTATTTGTAATTACATGAAATTTGATTGGGAACCAATGCAGTGTGGATAAGATAAGGGTGATGTGGTCATATCTTGTTCTACAAAGGACTGTTTATGCAAAAAGGGAACATCTAGACAGTAAGGCATTTCAATAATTAACATTATATTTCTTATCTTCGCAATATTTCTGAGATGAAAGCAGGCTCTCCTAGTAATATTATCTACATGAGCTTTAAATGAAAAAACTGGAGTCAATAATCACATCAAGGCCTATACTGCTGCACCTGGTAAAACTGAAAGGCCATCCAGTGTTACTATGTCATCAGAAACCTTACTTCTTGCTGCCTAGTACAAGTACTTCTGACTTGTCAGAATTAAGTAGAAGTTAAGAAGCATCCAGTGTCTAAAGTCCTGTACACATTGTTCAAATTTATTAAGCTGGTGTCTCTCATCTGACTTCATATCAGTCATAAACCGGGTGTCATCAGCATAACAGTGGATGCTAATACCATGTTTACGCAAAGGTAGCATATATAAAGAATAAAGAAATGGTTATATCAAGGTGCTAAATGGTGAAGTTTAAGCATTGCATTTTGTGTGATGCTCTCAGGATAGGAAACAGGCAGGCTCACTCGAATGCAACACTGGGACTCATCAAAGGCAGAACACAAAGACAATAAGTGACATCTGATCAGTAAGAGTATTCACTTTGCTTACATAAACTGCAGACCAAACACACCATATAATTTCAGCCCAAAAACGAACAGTAATACTCACAAGTTTGTGTGGACTTTGTCTTAGAAGCTTTCTCAGACTTGCGCCAGGCTAGCAATATTTCAGCAAAATCACGGAAATGGCGACCTCTTAACTAAGTTAGTGTTGATATATTAATAGCGAAACCTATGCTTACCCCTCTATACCCCACTGACATTTCTGAAGTACTTGTTAGTTATATTTTGTGTTGACTGACTGACTGAGAAGAGTTCTGCATCTGTTCTCATTAAATAAGACAACATTTGACAGTGATGATCATGCTGATGCAAGAAAGGCCAAAAATTAAAAAATTTATTTGAGCGTAATATTAGCATCCTCCAGTTTGTTTTGACTAGCTTTCTCTCTAGCAGTTCCTAGCTAGCTAGCATCAGCAGAATCACTCACTAAACTGATATTAAACTGATCAGATTGAGATAATTATTATGTATTATGTATTGTAAAAAAAAAAAAAGGTGTGCATAAATAATTATTGGCATGGATAAATAGTTGATTTATCTTGATGGCTAAATCATTAACTTCTCAGCTGATTGCTTATTATCTATTTCTTGTTGCTTTAGTAGTTTTTGATAATTAATTCATAAGTTAGACTTTACTTTCTGGCAAGAAAGCAGCTTAGTTGCGTGGATTTCAAGCGTAAACATTCGCATCAACATAAGCATGCTTTCTTTTTTGTTTATTCTTAGTGAATTTGTTTATAAGGCTCTAAGTTTTTATTCTACTTAAAAACTGATCATATATTTTTTAACAGTCTTTTAATAAAAGAAGGCAAACACTGCAAATTTATAAGCCTTTATTTGTGCTTAAACTATTGAACGGTGTTCAATAGTTGTTGAACACCGAAACGGTGTTCTCCACTACCATTTCTATTGTTTACCAACTGAGATCAGCTGAACGCTGAACACCTACAATATGGTGGGCATGTGCAAATATTGTGTCCAAGCCTGAACTCATACAAGATGACAGACTGAATGAAACACAACACACTCAAGACATATCGATGGCAATATTTGCTCCATTGCTTTGTCAGTCCAGTCAGAAAGACTGAGGAGAAATGACACGAAGTTGAAATTATTTTAAAAACCTAAAAATTATTCAGGGATTTTGAAAAAACATTCATGGCTTAAGCACCAGAAGCCACCCCACCTGATCTGCCCTTGGTTCCATGCTATGTCTACGATAACCTGTCTACCTGTAGGAATCTACTCCAATTTTTAAACAGGGAACACTGAGGGAGGGCTAAGCCCAAAATATTTATGCTTCTGTTTGTCTATTTGTAACATCGCGCGCCATCGGGGCATCACCAGTCACCTAATAGGTGGAGCCACGGCCAACCTGTGGTCCTAATATAGGCCCAGTCACTAGGCGACGATCATGTGGCCGCATATATTATATTACACTATATTGTAGTATTTTATATTATATTATATTATTTATTTGATTAGGGAAAGTTTTATTGAGCGACAGTCTTGTGGTCAATCATTCCAGATTCCAATCGAATCCCCATCTTGGCAAGGTCATTGTTGAGCCCGGTTACACAAGCACTCCATCACGATCTTATTTAACTGCCTCACGCATCTTGGTTCCGTTAACATCAGGTTCTTTAGAGCCAACAGACTAGGGGTTCCCCTACCACATTTCAAACTCATTTTAAAAACCGCTACAGTATTATACACCGCTTCCCTCTAGTGGACATAACATGTAATTACAAGGTAAAACCGCAAATTTACAGCATTCACCCATGGAAAACAAACACATGGGAAAAAAATATTTTAATTGATTAATTTTTATTTTTGTATCATTGAGTAGGTTTTCCCACGTCATGGAAGAATGTATCTTAAAAAAAGATACATATACTGTATGTATCTGTGTATAACCTGACCTAAGGTGACCTAAGTCACCTTGCATTTGCATTAATGAAGACTCTGAAAGCCAACACTATATTTGAGTGCATTCATGAGTCTCATGGTTTGGCTATTAATCAGACATGAGTAGTTGTGTACCCAGCTGGAGGGGGTTAATTTTCAGGACAGAAAAATTGTAATTAGGAATCTGAAATGAAGAAACTAGCAAGCCGGTAAAGGCCTGTTGGAAATTATTTGATTATTCACAATTATTATACATATTGAAATGCTTCTAAACATAACATATTACACCTATAAAGAGGAACAAAGGTGAAATAACTGAAAAAATGCAACAAAAACCCATCCATACATACGTCTTCTATACCAATCCTTGCTGATGTTGGACAAGAGGCAGGGTACAAATCAGGGTTGGGAGGGTTACTTTAAAAATGTATTCCATTACAGTTACTAATTATCTGCTACAAATGTAGTCAGCAACTTAATCTAATTATCACAAAATTAAAGTAATGTAAGTGGTTACTTTCCGTTACTTTGGATTACCTCAATAGCAAATATGTGGATGATGACAGCATTTTCTCAGCTGAGAGGCAGAACGTACACTGTACTGTGATGTTCCCCTTTTCTAATCAAAAAAAAAATAATGGCGAAATTTCCTCCCAGTGAACATATTTTTACTAGAGGCCATGATAATGAATTGGTGACTGTAAGATTAACTACGATTTCACTCAAGACCAGGTTGTTGTTGTGAGACTCATGAAGTTTTGTGTGCCCATGTGCATGTAGTATATCGTTCTTATTTAGGGATTTGATTATTTGGTTATTTATTAGATTTTTTTGGGTTGTTAATTGAATAATGTTTCCTTGATTATTCAATTGGTTTTATCTTTAAGAAAATATAGTATATAGAAAATATATTTTAATTTTGAAAACATTTATTTGCAGCATTTTAATCAGCACTACTACAGAACCTTTTATTAACTAGGCTTAATTAGGTAGCAGTTCACTAACTACAACACTGGTGACATTTTTCAGATAATCCGTTACAGCATGAGAATATTATCAAGTGCTCATGTCAACCAAATGAATGTTGATACTCATTCAGTATAAGCATTATATATGTATGGTACTGAATAAACACTAAGACTAATTCAAGGTGACGGTGTGTAGCCTACATTGCTTACTGTTGTCGTTATGTTAATCACTTGCCACACTTTTTGCAGCTGTGTGTTTGTATTTCAAGCGATGATTTGTTCAAATTTCGAACAGACAAAAAATTCAAAGTAAGGATAAAATAAAAATTCGCTTTTTGTTTCGCTCACTGAAGCTCTCTGATGCTAAGTTCATTTTGCTTGCTGTGCGCGTGCATCACGCAAATCTTTTTCAGTGTGTGGAATCGACTCCAAAGATTTGCATTTGACTCTTTGTTTTTAGTCCCCAAGATTAGGGATTCGACTACTTTTCGAATTCGACCCTCTCAAAGTCGGGAAAATATGCTAGTTTAACTTTTTAATTTTTTAAGCTAATTGATTCAAAAAGTTTCTCTAGTTGCTTCTTAACAGTGTACAAAGTTGTTCTGGACAATTCAAGCAGGAACATCACGTTTCTCCTCACCTTCCCACAAACGAATGATACTCACTCACTTTAAAACACGTTATGTCAGGAAGCCAGCAGGGTAGTGTACTATAAAGCGTTTCATACTGTAGAGAAAGTCCTACTGATGTTTCTGATCCGCCATTTCACTGAAATGTGTTTTATGAAGTGACGTCGCGCATGCACAGTGTGCTTCATAACACAGTTCAACTAATAATGAAATTATCGGCAATTCTTTTTCTTATCAATTTTTATTGATTATGTTGTTTAGTTTTTGCAGTCCTTATGTATTTTAACATTGTAATACTGTAAATAATCGCAAGTTTTACTAAATGTATCAGTAATCTGATTACAGCTTTTTTCTCTGTAACTATAACAAAATACAGTTACCTTTTTTTTGTATCCTAATTATGTAACACCGTTCCATATATTCTGTAAGCCTGGGTACAACATTGGCAGGTCACCAATCTATCACAAGGCTAACACAGAGATGAACACTCACAGACACACTCACAGTCATGCCTATGGGCAATTTAGAGTAGCCAGTTCATCATGTGGCAGCACCAAAATACATAAAATAACACAGATAAAGGTCAAGAGCTTCAGGTTTCACCCACAACAGTAGCTAGAGATTACTCAGAATGGTGTAAAAAATCTAAACAAAATAAACGCACACACACACACATAGAAGAAGCAGTTCTATGGGGGGAAAAGGCTTGTTTATGAGAGCGGTCAGAGCAGAATGGCCAGATTGGTTTGAGCTAACAGGAAGGTTACAGTAACTCAAAAAAAAAACATTCATTACAACCATAGTGAGCAGAAAAACATCTCAGAACACAAAACATAGTTAATAATCGAAGCATATGTGCTACATTTGCAGAATACCACATCAGATTTCTCTCCTGTCAACCAAGAACAGGAATCCTCCACTGCCAAGCTGCCACTGCTGGGCCCTTACGCAAGGCCCTCTACCCTCAACTGCTCAGTTGTAAAAATTAAAGATAAGGGCATCTGCCAAATGCTATAAATGTAAATGTAAATGAATCTGAGGCTACAGCAGGAACAGGACTAACACTGGACAGTTGAAAACTGGATAAATATCACCTGGTCCAATCTTCAACTGCCCAGCTTTGGTGAGCCTGTGCCAACTGTAAGTGCTGCTACATTGCTCCCTTTAGATAAAGAGGAAAATAATCATAGACAAACTCAAGTGTAATGCTATCTCTCAATTACAAATAGTTATTCTTTCACACAATGGCCATCTCTGTCTCCAGATTTTATAAGCCTGTGGTCTAAATTGAAGAGATCAGTCCACATGAATAAAACTCATGTAAATATTAAAAAGCTTGAAATGTTTTACATGGAGGAGTGGTTCAAGATCCCTCTCCCAGTGTTTCCTCCCAGTCTTTTAAAGCAGGAAGTGGCTCTGTGATTTGATTTTCTCCAGAAAAAGGCTTGGCCAAATTATTGGGGTGATGATATTCAAAATATTCGAGGATTTGTTGGCGGGTCCAGATTACAATCTTGCCTCATGTAATTACATACCTTTTATATAAATCCCTATTCAGTTACATAATTTGTAATAATCATTTACTAATATGTTTTGAAATGAAATAAATAACAAAATAATAAGACAGGACATTTTTCAGGACATTTTTTATTTTATTATTTTTACAAAAAGTTTAAAATTATACAGAAATAACAAAATATCACCCAGTGCATGTTCCATGTTAATCATTTTACATTAAAAGTTAAAGTTAAATGACATTATTATGGCATACCTTGAACAAAGGTATGAATTCTTTCTCTGCGTTTAATCCTTCCAAATAGTGAACACACACACACACACACACACACACATACACACACACACAAGTGAGAAGTGAGCACACACATACCCAGAGCAGTGGGCAGCTACATGCTACAGTGCCCGGGGAGCAATTGGGGGGTACGGGATCCCTTGCTCAAGGGATAGGAAAGGAAAGTGCTGTTCATTCACTCACCCCTTTCGGTCACAAACCCGCTTCTCTAAGGCCACGGCTGCTTAATAGTTACCTTATTTTCATGAGGGGTGCTGTAAGTGTTAAGCTGAGTCTATATTGCAAACCTAAAATAGCAGCCTTATAGTGTTAACTCTCTTCTCTGTGTACGTGAGTGTTCGTATGACAGCGGATCTCCAGCATATCTTTAACCTGCTGGCACACGGTGTAGTTGAGTGGCTTGGTGCTGAGGTACTCCAGCATGATCTGAGCTCCAGCTTCCCAAACTCTGTTTAATATGAGGACACTAACAAAAGAAAGACAATGTTTTGAAATCTACATGTATTTTTTTATTAATCATATATATAATATTGCCATTGTATAATGATTGCAGATAGCTGTCTTATGATGCCCACCCACGTGAAATAAAATGTGCTATAATATAACATTAGCATTAACAGTTACCCCTAACTAGCTCAGTTTCAGTAACTGACCTGCACTTAGAGAGCAGGTTCTCTCTTTGAAGGGCTAAAAAGTCTGGAAGATACTGTTCAGGGTCATGATCCATCACCACTAGGTCCAAACGGTTCTCATCAAGGTGAGATGCTAACCTGGAGATGGCTTCAGCTGAGGAGCAGGGTAGAACCTGGAACTAAGATAGATGGAAAAATGTTAAGTGTAATCTAAATAGTAATGTTTTGGACTTGGATACACTCAGTATATCCATCCATCCATTATCTATACCGCTTTATCCGTCTGGGTGGCGGGGAAGCTGGAGCCAATCTCAGCACCTTCTGGCGAGAGGCGGGGTACACCCTGGGCAGGTCGTCAGTCCACCACAGGGCCAACACAGACAAACAGCCACACACGCTC
>JAQQZR010000709.1:0-13304 GCA_030068235.1 Notoglanidium macrostoma | reverse complement strand
ATAGTCATTGAGGCAAGATACTGAAGACCTCTTTGGTACAGGAACGATGGTGCTGGCTTTAAAGCACTTCGGGATGACAGATGTGAGTGTTTCAGCTTATGCCGTTAGTGTCGTACTTACGGACTACGTGGGTGAACTAATTTGGTTGCACGCAGCGGAATAATAGGTGGGGGAAGAATACGCCAAATTTATGTTCTAGATTATGATTTTACAACTGTGTTAGGATAGGTAAGTGACTTAGGCTAGGGTGTGTTTTGACTTGCACCAAAATTCGGGTTACATCACTGTCGTAGGAACGGAACTATGTTGTAACCTGAGGACCCTCTGTAATCGTATATATCGTGTTGGCATATGTCATTTTTTCAGACATCTTTATACATAAAGAAGATCTACAGTGATATGGGTGCTGGTATTGATTTTGGTCCACCATTAACTGATTTTTGTGTGTTAATAGACCCTAATTTCAAGTTCACCTACTGTTTTATAAGAGAAGGTAAGGTGCCAGTGGGAAGTCTACGTAATGAATCATGTGAAAATATCTACAGTCCATATCCCTTTTTACGAAAACCTGAATGCAGAACTCCTCAAATGCTCATTGTTGCACCCTATGATTTCAGGCACCCTATTCTACCCTGATTGGTATTAGATTTGCAGAAAGAATGTTCTATTCTACCTGCCTCCTAATTGGGATGGTCTTTGTGCCTTTTCACATCTCACAAGGACATTTACGATTGTACATGGCACACACAAAATCCTTAAACTCCAAGCAATCGATAATGATTTTCCTCCCATTGAGCACCAGCTCAGATACAAATGGGACAAATTTTGGGGAAGTATTTTTCCTCAGTATGAGTTAACACAAGCTTGGAATGAATTAGAGATGTTGCATTATCATCTTGCTCTGTTTGCAAATAAGACTACACAAGCCTTTGCAGGGGTTAGGGATGAATCAACTACTCTTAGTCTGATGACTCTACAGAAACGGATGCTGCAGGATATGTTGTTAGCTAAGGAGGGGGGAGTTTGCCATATGGTGTGGGATTCTTCTTGTACTTTACTTTAGGATTCACATTCATATTACTCTGTCTTTAAATCGGATGCGCATAGTATATCTGCAACTTAGAAGTGATGAACATGGGGGGAGAATTGGGGCTTGTTTTTTTTCACTCTTTGGGTGGTTTGCTGCTTACATGTCTAAGATTGCCCCCCTTCATTGTGATCTTACTGTTGATTGTCTGTTTTGTCCCAATCCTTATTTTTTGTTTGCAGTCATTCATTGCTCAAAGTCTCAGGTCTATAATGAATCCTGGTTTTCCTGTTGTACAAATGTCAAACTCATGGGCTTGTCATATGGCATTTTCAGACATTGCCTTTACTTTATATTTGTGTGCTTTAAAAAAAAGGTCAAAAGTTTTAAATATTGGAAATGTCTATTTTTTGTGAATCAACTACAAGGATACAGTTTTGGCTTGCAAATTATAATGGTCATAAGTTTGTGCAGTTTAACCTTCATGAGCAAATGTGTAAAGAGCTATCACACCCCTCTTGTGTGCTGCCAATTTTCTATGTTAAAAGATATAATTAATGTAGAAGAATTTAGCAAACCATACCACAATAGCCTGAAGACATGGCATTAACGTAAACCAGCTAACAAACAGCCACAGTTTGCTGCTATATATAATAGCAAACCAATACAGCAAATCCAATTGTTTAAATAAATAAAGTAGCATATAAAGCAAACTGTGGACTAACCTAATATGCCAATCCTTCCTTGCAATTAATTAGTTTTAATGATTGATCATCCATTCTGAAATTAATGGTAATTAAACATCCATATTTATTGTACTCATTTGAGCCAACAATATTGATGTATGTAAAGCTAAAAGGATTCAGGCTTATCAACAGTATAATTTTTACATCAGCCAATCCACCTGTCTGATATAGTTCTACCCCATGCCAAAAGTAGTGCCACAGGCAGGTGGGCTTTTTTTATGAGAAGGCCTGGCTTGCAATCTCCATTCCAGTTCATCCCAATGGTGTTCAATAGGGTTGAGGTCAATGTGCTGTGTGGGCCAGTCAAGTTCGTCCACACCATGTCTTTATGGACCTTATTTTATGCAATGGGGCACAGCCATGCTGGAATAGAAAAGGGCCTTCCCCAAACTGTGTCCACAAAGTTGGAAGCATAGTGTCGTCCAAAATGGCTTGGCAAGCTAAGCATTAAAATTGCCCTTCACTGGAAGTAAGGGCCTAGCCCAAACCCTGGAAACAGCCCCACATCATTATCCCGCCTCCACCTAATCTTCCTAATGGCTTCAGGCAGGTAACGTTCATCCAGCATCTGCCAAACCCAGACTCGCCCATCGGACTACCAAACAGAGAACTGTGATTTCTCACTCCATAGAATTTTTCCACTGCTCCACAGTCCAGTGGCGGTGTGCTTTACACCACTCCAGCCGACGCTTGGCATTGGACTTGGTGATGTGAGGCTTGCACACAGTAGCTCGGCCATGGAAACCCATTTGATGAAGCGCCTACTGCACAGTTTTTGTGCTTACATTAATGCCAGTGGAGGTTTGGAACTCCTCAGCTGTGGAATCAGCAGAATGTTGGCAACCTTTATGCACCATGAACTTAGTAATCGTTGACCCCGCTTTGTGACTTTACATGGTCTTCCACTTTGTGGCGGAGTTGCTATTGTTCCTAAACACCTCTGTTTGCCAATAATAACACTTACAGTTGACCGTGGAATATCCAGCAGTGATGAAATTTCATGGACTGTCAGGATGCCACCTTTGCAATAAATCACAGAACCATGTTTGAAGTCACTGAGTTCTTCAACATGACCCATTTTGTTTCATAAATGTTTGTAAATGGAGACTTCATGGCTAGGTGCTTGATTTTTTACACCTCTGGCAATGGGTCTGATTGAAAAACCTGAATTCAATAATTAAGAGGTGTGTCCTAATATTTTTGTCCATATAGTGTATATTGTAATTACAAATATTTAAAATATTTATTAAAATATAAAAAATACAAATGTTTAACTTGAAATCCACTGAAAAATGTACTTCCATGGCTTCCACCATTTCTGAAAATGTCAGTAAACATGTCACATCTCGTGAACTCGTGAAAATTTCCACTTCCAAAGTTGTGAAGACCACAAGAGCATGGACTTTTCTTGTGAACATGGAAAAACATGACCCCATTCGAAAGCACAAAGAATAATGTTGGCTAAAACATGTATGTATGGCCAAAATATTGTGAGCATGCAGTATTCTGTTGATCCCTGTTGGTAAATCAGAACAGTGTTAGAGAACACCGCATTCAACAGTTTATGCACAAATAAAGGCTCACTTATAACTAAATTCACAAGCATGCTTATTCTGATGGAACAGCTTACATTTGAAATCCAGCTAGCTGAGCTACTTTCTTGTCAGAAAGTGCAGTCAGATTTGCATCTAACTTTTGAATGATTTATCAAACACTACTAACCCACACAGATAATAAGACATAAGTACATTTTGTACCTAACCCTAACCCTAACCCTAGTACACACACTCATTCTATCTCATTCTCTCCCTCTCCCTATCACACACACAGACACTAAGTGATATTGTGGAATGGATTTACATTTTCTTTTTTATGATGCATGTAATTATAGTTATCTCAATCTGATCAGTTAGTATTGGTTTAGAAACATGAGCTACATTTTGTAGCTCTTGCACTGCTTACACCAAGTGAAAATACACAACTTCATTTAAACAAAGAAAGGACTAGAGAAATATACCTAGTGGTATTGTAATTGTGTGTGCTAAAATAAAAGCACGGGTAACTGATGGCCGTGAAGACATAATACAGATATATATATATAATGGGTTAGGACATCTGGTTCCCACATCCATTTAGTTACAAATCCATTCATGATTTAATTGAAAATCAACTAGAACCACTTGGTGATTAGAAGAGTAGAGTAATATTTGAGTTTGGCCGTTTCAGATAAACACACTAGTTGTTTCCAAAGCACGTCCATGGTGTTTTGGTGAAAAGTGACCCGTTAGAGGATCCAAGAAGGACCCATTAGTAATTTTTTAAGTAAATATGTTAGTAAATATACACCAGGCCTCAGACTGACAGGTACATGCCTCAGGTGAGTGGGAACAGACCAGGCAGGGCTGATACAGAAAAATTATTTTTGTATTTTTTCAGCAAGTCAATTATGCAAAGATGGGTTCTCTAATACTGAAACTTTGTTTATATTTTATAATAACAATTAGGGGCAAGATAGCTATGAACAGGTTGATGTGTGGATAAAGAAAGTTGGGTTTCCTGAACAAGTTTTAGTATGAGACAAATTAAGCAGTTAAAAGAAAAAATGGAAGCTAGAGAAGAGCAGGATAAAGAGACACAGCAAAACATGTCAGAGAAAAGGAAAAAGACATTTGCACCTTTCACACCTAACTGGAAAGCCTATGCTGACAATGTGACAATGACAAGTCTGACATGTGATCACAGAAGAGGACAAATGAAGAAGAAAAGAATAGAAGCCATCCAAGACATTCCAAAACCACTGACAAAAAATCAAATATTGTCCTTTTAGGTATGATGTCATACTGTAGACAACGGCTACTTTATGCTGAGATAAAGGCTCCATTCACTGACATAATACATGGTGAAGGAGTGATTGCACACCAACGGGTGACTTGGACAGAAGCCACAGAATAAGCATTTGATGACTTAAAATCTGTATTGCAAAGTACACCTACCTTAGGGTTACCTGACATGACACAACCTTTACACTGACTGTGTAAAGGACTGTAGACTGTAGATGAAAGAAACTTTTTTTGACATTAGGACATTCACAAGAGCATGGAGGGAAAATGAAACCTGTTGCTTACTTCTCTTCTAAACTACTATACTTCCAAAATGCTTAAAAGCATTTACAGTAGCAGTAGCTGAGAAATCTGTGTTAACATCCAAAGAATTAGTTGGTTATCAAGATATAACACTCTTAATATCATACGTTGTTTCATTTACTTTGCTAGAGCAAAAAAGGTCTCCTTTATCTACAGCTAGGTGGTTGTGGCACCACACTGTTTTGCTGGACATGTGAAATATTACATTTAAAACTTAAACTTTTAAGCCCTGCTACTTTGCTTCCAACAGCAGATGCTGGAGAACCTTATGACTGTGTTTCAGCAATAACGGTTGACTGTAGCTAAAGACCGGACCTTCAAGAGGTCCCAATACCTAATGCAGACATGGAGCTGTTTGTGGAAGTCTCCGTCTCATGTGACCCAGCCACAGTTAAAATCATGCAGGTTATGCAGTGGTTATTCAACATGAAACTGTAACAGCAGAACCATTGCCAACTAAATTTCCTCCCCAAGCAGCAGAGCTAAAAACCTTAATAGAGGCCTGTAAATGCAAATGAGAGGTCTTTTAACATCAGTACAGACAGGAGTTATACATTTGGGGTAGTTCATGATTTTGATACATTGTGGAAAAAGAATTTTTTTATATCCTCAGGATAACAGTTAGCACACTGTGGAAAAAGATAATTGTTTTAAAGTCCACAGAAAAACACAGATAGCACATTTACACATTGTGGCTGAACTGCTTGAGGCTATCCTGCTCACTAAAAAGTCGTCTCCATGCCAATGTAATGCTCACACCTCTAACAAAGATCTGGTATCTCTAGGTAATTAAAAGTAGATGCAGTCATGAAGAAAGCACAGAAATTAACCTCTTCTTTGTAAATGACTAGCATTTCACAGGAACCAACACCCACTGCTGATTTGCAAGATCTGCAGGGCAGAGCCACACCAGAGGAGAAGTGAGAGAAGCATGTGGAAATACATAGACACTGGTTCACTAAAGACTTTTCTAATTTCTAAGAAAAATTTTGTTAGCATGAGAATGGCACACTAAAAAGCAAACTGACTAAGTGCTTCTTTGACAGGGTTGAACTAGCTGTAGGCACTACCATTAGTATTGATGCAGATGTGCACCAGAATCAGGAACAGGATTGTCCTGAGCCTGTATTAGATCCTGTTTGGAAGACCCATGACCCATGAGGCGTTTGGATCCTGACTCTAGAATGGATTCCCCCATTTTTTGAAGGGAACACACAGAAGGAATTATGGACAGAAAAGGACTGAATTGATTGTAATTGAAATGTAATGCTAAGCTACCTTAGAATAGTGAGAACAAATAATGAATGTACTACCAAGCTTGCAGATAAATTTCTGGTAAGGTGAAGCTTTTCAATTCCAAATTGGCAAATTATGGTTGTCACTGTTTCTCATGCTCTTTAAGAAGCAAATCAATTTTAAAATTGGTTACCATAAGATTAGTTTAGTTAGCATAAACTGCTAAAAGGAATAAATTTGTAATAATGTTTAAACTGAGAATAATTCATGCATTACAAATGCACATCTGATATCTGAAACTCTGTGCCTGTTTATGCCGAAGGTCATCGAGGGAGCTGTTTTCCTTTACTGATGGAACACAGCAGAACAAATTGACATTTTTGTGGATGTTTAGGTCCATCGAGAACTGGTACAACCTCATTTGGAGGAATTGTCATAGAACACAGCAGCTTATCTATCTATCTATCTATCTATCTATCTATCTATCTATCTATCTATCTATCTATCTATCTATCTATCTATCTATCTATTTCTATTTTTTCTTCCTATGTTAATGTCTAACTTCCCAATCTATTTAATTTTGTATCTCTTTTCTCTCTCTTTCTCTCTCTCTCTCTCTCTCTTTCTATTTTGAACTTTTGCTTTTTTGCTTTTTTTTTTTTTATCCCGCTATCCCTCCATTTTTCCTATAGAAATTGAATGGGAAATCTTTCAAACTGCTCCTATTTTGTATATTTTCAAAAGAATACATTCAAAGTTACTACACATGTTCTGGGCAATACTACTACAATACTACTGTCTTTTCATCTCTCTATCCCTCCTTCTTTCTTTTTTTCATGCCTCGCTTTTCTCGCATTGACTTCAAATAATTTCTCAAGGCCTTACTGCTCCTAGGGATTTCATGCTAGAAACTTTGTTCCAGCTGTACAGTGTTCAGTCCACTGAGAAAACATGTTCTTGTATATTCTTTTTTGATATATCACTTGCATCCCTCTTTTTTTATCCCTCTATCCCTTAATTTTTCAGTTATGCATATATATATATATATATATTTAGCCACACGCATGGATGCAGATGTAACACTGTTAAGTGATGCTTTTGAACATAAAAGCTAACATGAACATGATGCTAATGAACATAATTAAAAAGTGTATCAAATAAGATTGTTCACCTATAAATGTATAATTTCATATAAAAATTAAATATAAAAAATTATTAAAATGAAAAATAATCATTACTACTTTTTAATCATCACAGCTGCCTCAGGTTGACATCATGTTCAAGTCACCAGCCACAATGAAAAATACATTGTATGTGGTTCGCAGTTTATGTTTACATTTACGGCATTTGTCAGACGGCCTTATCCAGAGCGACATACATAAGTCTCTATAAGTAAAATTCCTATGATACTGGTACTAGGACCTGGGCTAAGGATACCATCATGCTAAAAACTCTGTTGGCAAGTAATACGGAAAGGTTTGTTTTTTTAAAGTGAAGAATAAATAAAGTGCTAGTCCAAGTATTTCCTAAAGAGGTAGGTCTTTAGTCATCATTTGAAGACACCCAGTAACTCAGCTGTTCGAACATGTAGGGGAAGTTCATTCCACCACCTAGGTGCGAAAACAGAGCAGAGTTTAGATTCATGTCTTCCTTGTACTTTGAGAGATTGTGGAACCAGTCGAGCAGTGCTGGAGGATCAGAGGGAGTGCGGGGTGTGATAAGTGCTTTGAGGTAGGAGGGTGCAGGTCCATTTTTGGCTTTGTAGACAAGCATCAGTCTTTTGAATCTGATGCGGTCAGCTATGGGAAGCCAGCGAAGGGAGCGTAGCAATGGGGTGGTGTGGGAGAACTTGGAATGGTTGAAAACGAGTCATGCAGCTGTATTCTTGGTCAGTTGCAGAGGTCCAATGGCGCTCAGAGGCAGACCTGCTAGGAGTGCGTTACAGAAGTCTAGTCTCGAGATGGTAATGAACTGAACAAGCACCTGTGTGGCCTGTGTGGAAAGAAATGGATGAATCCTTCTGATGTTGAAGAGGAGAATTCGACATGAACTCCTCTGTCCACGCGGATAGCGATCAGGCCATCATGCTGAAAGGAGTTTTCAGGGATGTTGTTATTAAGCCACGTTTCTATAAAAATAGAACGCAGCAGTCCCTCTTCTCCTGTTGGGTGGTTCATTGAAGTCTGACATGGTTAAGCTTGTTGTCCAGAGAGCTGACACTGCAAAGTAGGAGGACAGGAGAGCAGTTCTATTCGGGTTGGCTCTTAGCCTATTGCTATATTAATTTTTTAAACCTGCACAGAAAACAGCAGACTACAATGTTGTGTTATTGAACTGATCTATATATTCACACATCTTCACTCATTTTATTTCCATCTTTATAAAACACCAATTCTATCCTGGCATCTGGACAGCTGAAAGAAAATCCTTAACATCCAAGGTGATCAGTGAAGACATGCCATACTAAATGTATTTAGCTATTGTTACGACTCAGTTGAGCCGTACAGCGTGATGAGGGTAATGAGGTGCGGGAGGGTGAAGAGAAGGGGGATGCACAAGTGTGAGGTGGAGTAAGCCAAATAAACAAGAATACACAGGGTGACTCTTTCTTTCAGATTGTAATAACATAAACCATTATATACAATGAAATAATGGCAGTTGATGGATAAACACTGGGGTTAACTTCAGGGGAAGCCCAGGCCAAAATAACATACAGAAGTCACTGGGGTATAACACAGCTAACTTCCTTCAGAAAAGAAAAGGAATACAAAAGACAGGGCACTGCCCTAACTCCCTAGACATTAACAGAGGCAAACCCACACCCAACAAAAAATGGCAGCCATGCCCCTACTACCAGTGAAAAGAATACATATATACAGAAAGTAGCTATTTACAGAGGAGTAAAAATATATACACTCAAGCAAACATATCCAGAGGGACAAACCAATACTTGTACTCAACATACAGTCCAAGGTCAAAACAAACCAGTATTACACACCTCATACACAAGACAATCGACCACAGTAATACCACAGTCAAAACACAGAACAGGTATAAATTTTTGGAGTGGAGCGCTGCAAGGTGAAGCGGAGCTCCCTGATATGGCTTCTGGCACAGCTAAATACAGTCACCGGTGTGGAGTTGGGAGCAGACCAACCTGTACACACACACACACACAGCGCTCACACACAAAATGAGACATAACACTATAAACATAACCATTTAATTTACAATGTTTTAAGCATTTTAAGCTTTAACTTAAATTCATAGTCAAATGTGTTCTTCCAGAACTAATTAAACTGCCCCTCAAATTAATTCACAAAAACAAATTTTATTTATTTTATTCATAATTATTATTATTTTGTACAATAAAAATATGCTTTTTATGTTAAAAAAACATACTTTTTTATGAATACTTTCATACTTATATAAATACGTATTTTTAGTTCTCTCTTTTTACTGTGATATTTTATCCAAGTACTTGATGTGATGTGTTGTGTTGATGTGATAACTGGGCTGCTTACTCATGTTATCAAATTAATCCAAAAACTTGTAATACTTAAAATGTCATGCATCTAATCCAAACGTGTAAAGCATAAAAGTTACACAAAGGTGAATTAATTATTGACTACACTACAGGTGAAATCACATACAGCAAAATTGAAAAAACATTCAGTGCACTGAAGACACCACCATCGGCTGCATTTCTGATGGAGATGAGTCGGCATACAGGGCAGAGGTGAGAGCCCTGACATCATGGTGCCGTGACAACAACCTGCTGCTCAACGTCAGAAAAACCAAAGAGCTCATCTTTGACTACAGGACTTCAGAGAGGAGGCCACACCCCCATCGACATCGAGGGAGCAGAGGTGGAGAGAGTCAGCTGCTTCAGATTCCTGAGCTTCAACATCAGCGAGTATCTGAGTTGGTCACACCACGTTGGTGTGACCACAAAAGCAGCAAGACAGCGGCTCTTCTTTCTGCGGCGCCTGAGAAGGTTCGGCATGGACTCCAGAATACTCACAAACTTCTACCGATGCACCATTGAGAGTATTCTGTCTGGCTGTATCACCACCTGGTATGGCAGCTGTAACGCTCTGGACCGCAAAGCTCTGCAGAGGTTGGTGAGAGCAGAACGCATCACCAGGACTGAACTGTCAACCATGCAGGACCTCTACAGACAACGCTGTTGAAGGAAGACGCAGCGGATCCTCTCTGATCCCAGCCACACGAGCCACAGACATTTCACGCTCCTGCCATCAGCCAGGAGGTACAGGAGCATCCAGACCCGCACCAGCAGACACAGAGACAGTTTCTGCCCACAAGCCATCAGGCTTCTGAACTGCTGACATTCTGCACACACCAATATACACTCACCACAATTCTTCACAATGTCACTTTAAATAAATGCCACTTTAAATCCTCACTGCACAATTTGTACCCCACATTCCAAATATCTCACTGCATTATTTTTGCACTATTAATACTTCTAAATATTAAACTATCTTACAAATACAGAACAATTTTTAATAATGTAATTTTCTTATTATTGTACCTACTTTTTTCTTTACTTTTTTCTTTATTTATCTGTATACTATTCTATATGTTTATGTAAAGTTGGGGGGAACGCGAGTGTAAGAATTTAATTACGGGTAATGATGTTACATTGTTATCTGTATATGACAATAAAACTTAAAACTAGATTGTAGTCGTCCTCCAACAGTGCCGTGTTTCATAGTCCCGCCCCCACACGGCCGTTCTCCAGCTTCTCGCTTCGACAGTGCAGCGCCTCTGTGGACCTTGAGGCTGGCTCGTCGATGCCTCACTATGGCACTCACTCTGCGGGGCGGAGCGCTTGCCATTCACAGGTGGTGAGGCTACGGGGAGGACCTTTTACAAGCAGACTGTTATATTTTTCACACTAAAATGATCTCAAATATGATTTTTAAATATAAATGCCTTATTTCTTAAAAAATATTAAAGAAACTGGAAAGGGCATTTTCAAGCAAAAGGATAGGTACTTGATAGCCTGTTGTCATATATTTCACATGAATGTGATGGAAAATTATATCAATATGATTGATTTTAATAAAATGTATTTGATTATAGATTAAAAAGTCATAAAGATGAAAAGTAGTGTTTTAAAAATTACAAATCATAATATGTAATTGAAAATACCGCTATTTGCATTACATCCTTATGAGCATCTTTACATCTTCCAAATGTCAGACACATAGCGCTGAAAACGGTATCACGCGCGAGGTTCAAACCGCTAGGACACATAGAAAGGTGTTTTTAAAGCAAGTCCATACATGAAGCCAGCGAGTGGCTATCATAATCGTCATGTTTTTCAAATGAAGATTATGTAGAACTGTTGTCATATTTTTCACATAAATATGATGGAAAAAATGATGACCATCTCTAACAACACGTAAAATTTAACAATAAATTCTAAAAAAAAAAAAAAGTCTTACAATAGAAAAATAATGTTTAGAAATCTATTAATTATTATATGTGAACGAAAATACCGCTATTTACATAGTGCGGTAAAGTTGGTTTCATATTCGCATATTCGGATTTCCGACTTCAATAGCTTTCTATCTGTGAGTGCAAAAACAGAAATACTTGTAAATTATCGTTGTTGACATTTAAAACAATGAGCTACAACATAGTTGTTATCATAAATTAATGTATTTTAATATTTGGAAGATACATTGATCTCTATGGGCAGTCGTTTCTCAAACGCGAGCTAATGGACCGTCAACAAATTACTTGACATTCAATAGCGATTACTAAATACTTTAAAAGACTTAGAACTGTTCATTGTAATGGAACATACCAAGTTGGATTAAGTCACCTAGCATCTGGAGGACATACTACATCCCTGATTTGGTCAACTTTTATTTTCCTCGAATTTTGAGGCATGTTTATTATGAAAAAAATTCAATAGCTTCTGAACGGTTTATTCTGTTGCTCTAAAACAAGTTTGCCTAAATCAAGCATCCTCTAGAGAAAATACTACACTTCTCATTTTCCCAACTTTGACTTCATCGGACTTTTCAGGAATTTTTTTATTGAAAAAATTCAATAACTTCTGAACGGTTTATTCTGTTGCTCTAAAACAAGTTTGTCTAAATCAAGCATCCTCTAGAGAAAATACTACACCTCTGATTTTTCCAACTTTGACTTCCTCGGAATTTTCATGAATTTTTTTATTGAAAAAAAATTCAATAGCTTCTGAACGGTTTACTTTGTTGCTCTAAAACAAGTTTGCCTAAATCAAGCATCCTCTACAGAAAATACTACACCTCTCATTTTCCCAACTTTGACTTCTTCAGAATTTTCAGGAATTTTTTTAATTGAAAAAAATTAAATAGCTTCTGAACGGTTTATTCTGTTGCTCTAAAACAAGTTTGCCTAAATCAAGCATCCTCTAGAGAAAATACTACACCTCTCATTTTCCCAACTTTGACTTCCTCGGAATTTTCAGGAATTTTTGTATTGAAAAAAATTCAATAGCTTCTGAACGGTTTACTGTGTTGCTCTAAAACAAGCTTGCCTAAATCAAGCATCCTCTAGAGAAAATACTGCACCAGTGGGTTATAAAAGATCTGAAATCGTAAGTTTTAGAAAATTGTCAAAGGTCCATCAGCAGCCAATCATTTCCAAACTCATCTTTGAGCCCTCTGATTGCCCTCCCTCATGCTCACCTCATGCTCACCTTATGCTCACCCCATGCTCATCTTTCTCCAACCAATCAGTGTTGAGTATCCCAGTAGTAAAGCTGACTCCCCAGCCAATCAGGCCATGGACAAGCTAAAGAGACAGCTGGACAAGCTAAAGAGATCTGATCAGGAGTGTAGGATATTTTAAAGGATTTTTTTTTCACAAGTAATTACAACATGGGGAGGTATAAGAAAGGAAAAAGATGAGTAAGGAAAGACATGTGGTCAGCAGCAGGAGGAATTGAAGTGGTTGTCAGACAGATAAAAAGAGCAGATATTTTAAATATAGACACAGCATGTTCCTCGATGGTATGGTCTGAAGTGTCCTTAGGCTTATTTGGCAAAGATTCCAGAAATAATCGTCATTGGTTGTGGACAATCTGGACAAATAACCGCAATAATGTGAGGAACCAATTACACCTGTCTA
>JAQQZR010000708.1:0-13305 GCA_030068235.1 Notoglanidium macrostoma | reverse complement strand
TTATTCAACTTCTTAGTCTTAATGATCCAGTTAAAGTCAAGTGTACTGGAGTACAGAGTCAAGAGAAACTAAAAATGGTCACGTCCACTTAATATATTTAAATAACATTTAACCTTTTTGAAAGAGGTTGATAAGGATGTTGGCATCAGTGATGTTAAACTGTTTCCCCCAGTGCTTCTGTTTGAGAAGTCGTACAAATCCAGATGAAGTGAGTTGTAAACTGTGAACTAACTGTAATACTTTCTCAATGACTTTGCAGCTACAGATTGTACAACTTGCTGGACTCTGTTCATCATACTCATAATCCTTGTCCTTGCTGTGTCTGGTGTTTTTGTCATAAAGAAAAGAAAATTGCATCAAGAATTTCTACACTTTATAGATAGACTGCGGTGAGTTTGGACATTTTGTAATTGTAGTATTGAGAGTAGATTATAAAAGTATAAAGATTTTAATGAGTTGCATATTTTCTGTTTTCTCTTTCATTTTAGGCGTGATCCTGTAGATCACTGATTCAAACCTGCTTCGCACCTTCGATTTATTTAACCTCTCTGTTGGGACCACACCGTGACGAGGTGGAGAGGCTTACCCTCCTCACAGGATCCTGGAACTACTTTAAAGGAACTTGTGGGGAAACCAAGTGGTCCCATGGGATTTGTAATGTAACGATTAAATAAGCCTCCCTCTTACCACATAAAGTACAGATACCATAGACTTATCATGTACATGAACATGAGTTCCAGCAGAACTACAAGCAGCTCTAAAAGATCCCTGCAATGAGAGGATGACACCCAGGCATCAAAATTAAAAGGACATCATGAACATCTCTATTTTTAACATTTCCTCAAGAGATTACATCTGGACGTTCATTACACAACCACATTTCATAACATCTTACTGCAGAACTAGGTGAAACCAGTTATGGCTGACATGCGACTCTCCAGAGACCATCTGAAGTCGACAACGCAAACATGAACTGATTTTACTACAATTCTACACGTTTAGACAGATTTGAGTCGACACCAGCTTGTCCCTTACACCTTCCTTTCCAAGCATGTATTAGAACGTACGGTGGCTGTCAGGTGCCCATAGTGTACTTCTAATTACTTACATTCATACTCCGTTGCTTTTTCCATGTTAGAAAGTATCATTCTCCGTTTTTCAAAATTTTGGTTCTCAAACTTGGATTCGTGCTCCTGCTCATAGAGGATTGTCTGTTCACTGTAGCGGTGCAACATGGCGGCTCCGTAGAGATAGATAGAACTTTATGTTTGAGAACCAAAATTTTGAAAATTTGGATCTGTTCCTATGTAGATATAAAGACTCATTCTAACTTACGAAAATAAAATTCATAGTTATACTGTTAGGTAAAATTCTTAGGCTACATTTCTATATCAGTATTTTTCTAGCCACTAATTTAAATTTTGATTTATCGTGTCGTGTCTCCCAAGTTAACATATCAATTGACCCAAACCCAGCACCCAGCTTTCGGAGCCCACTTGTCTGTCCCATTGTCTTTTGTGTCTTCACTTTCACACCTTTACACTCCTGACATACACACATTAACATATACACACACTCAGACACAGACACACACACAAATCCTGACATTCACACTCTAATATAACATACATATATTCTGACATATATAATTTGAACCTATTATTAATATATGACCAGTTGTAATTGCACTATACAGTGTGGCCCAGATGAGGATGGGTTCCCTTTTGAGTCTGGTTCCTCTCAAGGTTTCTTCCTTTAGTTATCTCAGGAAGTTTTTCCTTGCTACCGTCGCCATCGCCGCAGGCTTGCTCATTAGGGATATAGATTTATATAGATAAATCTATATAGATAGGTTTATATATATATAGATATAGATTCATAAGTTTCTGTTATCATTGAGCTATACAAATTGAATCGAATAGCACTCACACACACCCCGGAAGAACATTTACACATTTTATATCAAGCAGACCATTTGTCTCCTGCCTCCCTAACCCACAGCTGTTTGAGGCCACTGTTCTTTGTTCTCCTTTCCTGAACTCCTAGACTTTCTTCATTAAATCAGACTGAGTTTAACACGACCTTGCGTCTGTTAAGATCATTCTCCAAGCACGCTTGTCACGCAGAGGAAGAGAGAAAGAGACGGTTATGGAGTCTGAAAGAGATTGAACCTGAATAGAAATTTAACAGTTATTATTATTATTATTATATCATGTTTCCTTTCCCCAGATGTGAGAACAATGAGACTGGTATGTTGTGGATTGACCAGACACATGGTCTGTGGGCAGGGTTGGGAGGGTTACTTTAAAAATGTTTTCTGATACACTGATACACAGTTACTAATTACCTGCTAAACATGTACTCAGTAACTTAATTTAATTACCACAAAATTAATGTGACTGATTACTTTCTGTTACTTTTGGTTTAGACCAGAGTGATGATGTGAAGTGTTGTGTGCATATGTGCATGTAGTGTATCATTTATTATTTAGGGCTGCAACTACTGATTTTTGTTTATAATTATTGTTTGATTTGATTATTTTTAGGGTGTTAATTAAATAATCTTTCCTTGATCATTCAATTTTTTTTTTTTTTTTTTTAATATTATATACAAAATATATTTCAAATATTTATTTTCAGCATTTTAAACAGCACTACTACAGACCATTTTCTAACCTAGGCTTAATTAAAAGGCAGTTAAATAATTACAACATTAGTGACATCAGATAATCTGTGTCATGTCAACCAAATTAATGTTGATACTCATTCAGTATAAACATTATATATGAATGGTAATGAATAAACACCTAGCCTAATAAAAGTTATGTCATGAGGCTAGCAGGGTAGTGAGCTGTAAAGAGTATAATATAAAAACATCACATATACAACTGAGCAGTTGAGGGTTAAGGGCCTTGCTCAAGGGCCCAGTAGTGCTAACATGGTAGTGCTGGGACTTGAACTCATGACCTTCCAAGCAATAGTCCAACAACTTAACCACTGAGATTGCCAGCACAGTGCTGTCTAACTGCTGTCTAAGACAAAATTGGAAGCAAGATGCTTTGGCAAGGCAGTAAAAGGTTTAAGCGTTTAATTTAATTTAATAAACTTTCTTTAACATTTGTAATATAAACTTTTTTTTCTACAAGCATTTACCAGATGGCAAGGATGGTCTACCAGCAGGTCTTGTGTTTTGGCAGATAGTAACTAGTCATTTCACTGGATATTTCTGCAGTGTTGTTCATAGGGGAGTCATGGAAACATCATGCCTTAATTTTTTTTTTTCAAAATAGACAGGGGGAACCCCTAGATTAGATCTCCATATGGGACTGATTATTTAATGCCTGACGTGTCCAAAGGACATGAACGCAGCTGCCTATGACTTTCAGTGTGTGCATGTGTGTGTAAATGTTTTCACACATTCCTCTTATACTACGTGCTATAAAACTTCCCAGGGGTTTACTTGTCATAACTGTAATCTACCAACACATATTAATCATTTTAATCCCTACCAAGGGCATATCTTTGGGTCTACCATTGGGGGGGTTAAACCCTCTGCCTATTTATTTACTTATTGAATCATTTACTTTTGTAATAGGAGTCAGACTAATTTGGGGTTCCTGTTTTAGAAATACATGGTGATACTTTTATTGTGATTTACTTAACGTAGTTGCAGCTATGTACTTGGCTATTTATGCCACAGTAGTTAATTCCTATTGTGTTTAAGCACTAGCAAGCAAGACCATGGCAGCTTCCATTCAATTGATTTTGTGTGTCCCAACTATCTATGAAAAAAAACCCATCAAAAACCTGAAGGTTTAATCAATCGCATCACTGTATTGACACCAATAAACTATACACAGCAAATATCTTATGCACAAAACAGGGTGGCACAATGGAATGCAGCTTGCACCTCTATTCTGTTATATTTAGCCTACATACTTTTTGCAATGTTATACTTCAGGTATTTCATTTTCCTAGTTAGAATGCTCACATGAACTCCCCAGGGCTTGAAATGTGTCTAACTCATGAGGAAAATATTAGACTAATTTTATTATTTCAAAATTTTAGTGTGCCAAGAAAGTAGTTTTCTTAGTGACCACTCTAATGCTGTGATTGTAGCTAATTAACAAGCTAAATGTCGGACATGCTAGTTAATGTCAAAGTTTGCAGTGACTTGCAGTGGAAGACGTCGGTAAACAGGGAAAATATTTCCTTTCCCTTACATTGGAATTATTTACGCCAAAGGTTTTACATTAAATCTTTCGGATTTTTTGTAAATAAGATATAGAACAAATAACCAGATGTTTCTGGTAATCGTCAACTCATCGTTTCAGTCATAGCCTGCAACATTTTCTTCTGTAACTACCTCGGCGCTAGCCTACACACGTGCACAGTCATTCACCGTGTGTGTGTGTGTGTGTGTGTGTAGGCGCGCGCGCACAAAATGAGTGGAGTAGCCTCTGAACCAGCCCTCAGCAGCTAGTTGTCAATCACAGTGTTAAGCAGGAAGGGATGGCAGATAAGTAAATGATGCCATCCCCCCAAAACATGTGACTGTATTGTGGGAAACAGCTACTTAAGTTGCAATTCAGTGAAAACTGACATTAGTTATACACAGTACATGCCTGGCCCCCTCTGGTTTTACCTCACAGGACACTGGCAAACGGACAACTAGCTAGCCACCTCGAGTCAACAAATCATCAGCTAACTTAACAATACGGGTATTTACCTCCCTTTGGTCAGGATTTGTTCTCTTTTTACTATGGGTTGGTGTCGACCAACAATGAAAAATTGTTGTCTATCCGCTTTTTTTCTTGCTCTTTTCATGTTTCCACAGTTCAATTAGCATAAATTCGCTCCAACCATTCATACCAGCGACTGCGCCAAACATATAGCAAATAGTGACCGTTCGGCAGAGAGAGGGGTTGGGTCATACCAAGTATTAGGTAGGGGGGTGGGTAACATTACCAGATGATTAAACATGCTACTATTTTGCTGGCAAATGAAATGAATAAAGAAAATCAACAAGTTATTAATGCAAGATAATTAATATATTTATTAATCCGAATGATGTGATTATGTGATTGGGGGGGGGTTATATTGGCTGGATCAGATTTTTGCGGGGGTCATGACCCCCGTAACTCCCCGTGCAAATTACGCGCCTGTATGCTTATATTGATGAAATGATATATTTTGCTAATTCTCCTTCAAACTAGTGCTTTCATCATGCATGGGTGTCACCAACGGTGAACTTCTCTTCCACAATGTCTTATCCCGAGTAGACTTTGGGCAGGCTTCCAGCGAAGGGGTGATTTCAGCGAAACTCAGCCCTCGGACCCTTGTCCCCTAAGTTATTGGGACAGCACTTCAACAACTGGATTTTGGAGAACCTACTTACTTTGTAAGGGAGCGAGCGAGGGACCGTGCAAAAATGGGCCGGGATATACACTTGTGCGCTTGCGGGTGCTGCCGTTATGTAAGCACGGTACTGACTATATTTGTGCGTGTACTTTGTGATTCCACCAGGTGGCAGTGCAAGAAATCCTGACTTTATGAAAACTATGCCTGGTTTCGCTGTGCTGTGAGTTGAGGGAAGACATCACGTACCAAAATCTGAACATACATAGGTGTAAATTGAGAGGGCATGAGCCAGATTTACCTACTAAAGTTATTCTCGAGGAACACTGGGAGTTTAATGGGGTTAACAGAATCAAAACAGAATCTAGATTTATTAACACAACTGAAAACTATGAAGGGGAAATGAGAGTCAAAAGAGTGCTGGGAAGCCGTGGCAGCCGGATGTGCGCGCGGTCTTTTACGAACGGAAGTAGGTGTGTCCTCGCACCTGAAACGCGCGTTGTTTAACGTGTTTTGCTCATACCTGGGACTGACCGGCCCGATGTTAGAAGTAGTGTCAGTGAGACGATTTTTAACTAAAGTAGTATGGTGTGTTTCAGCACGGAGTTAACGTGGACTTGTGCGGCGCTGTTGGGTTTTTTTTTTTTACCAACATTACAGGTAGGAGCCCTGTTTATATCTGTTTATTACGAAGCCACGAATTTACACGAGATCACAAAACTCTGTTTTTCCGCGATAATGACATAATGTAGCGGTAATCCTGCCGATCTGCATCTCTCGGTCCTCCTCCGGGACCCATGCGGGGAAGTTCACGGTGGGATCAGCCTCACTCTGATGGCAGAAAAGTCCTCAATGGATGTAAACTGACAAAATACCTGTAAAAATTCCAACAACAGTGTTTTATGATATTGTTAATCAATACTTACTCATAAAATAAAAAATATTTTGTCTGTTAATTACGAAAAAATATAAGCTTTAATAAAGGTGAATTTCAAAAGGGAACTATGATACATTATTTACATGAAGAAAAACCAAAACTATAGTAAATATTCAATAATAAAGGATGAATTAAATATTTAACTGGCAGTGTTTACATTTGAAAATTGCAGTGAATTGTGTTGCAGAGGCACATTACATGTGTGTCCATCTGGAAACAGCACATTAGTAAAGCAGGTAGATCATTTATGAATATGTATAACTGGATGTTATTGTGTGTGTGTTTGTGTTTGTGTGTGTGTGTGTGTGTGTGTGTGTGTGTGTGTGTGTGTGTGAAAGTCTCCCATTTACAGTCACAGCATGTATCTCAACAGTTTTAAGAGTGTTGAGCTCCAGGTTGTTATGTCTGCACCAAGAAACTAGCTGGGTCACTTCCTGTCTGTATGCTGACAATTACAGTTTTTGTTTGCGGATGTACAATCATTGGTGTATAGAGAGTAGATTAATGGAGACAATGCACAGCCCTGCGGTGCTCCAGTGTTGAGGATCAGAGGGTCTGAGGTTATGCCTCACATGTTGTTTCCTTTACCATGCTGGAATGCGTACACACACACACACACACACACACACACACACACACACACACACACACACACACACTCAAAACATACAGGCAGGAGTTTCAAGTTAAAAACAAAAGATTCAATTTATTTTAAAAAAAGATGTTTTGGTGAAATTCATAAGCTGTGTCCATATAAACTGTTTAGCTCTCCACTCCAATCACACACACATGCATACACAATATACAATGGAAAATACAAAAGAAAAAAAAAAATTGGGGGGCATATTTCCAAGTCACACTAGTGCGCCTAGTTACAAAATTTAGTTGCACTGTCTGTAAAAATGGTCACAATCTGGAGCCCTTACTTTTGTTTCATTTTTTTAATAACCAACAATAATGCCCAGAGGCATGAGCTAGCACCCAGGCCTCATCTCTGTGCTGATTGCATGGCTCAGCATGGGGAATATTCAGGGACATTTCCAAAAGGGAAATGCAGTCACCCTTTTTGCTGATTATCTTACTTTGGAGGATGATGTTGACTTTGGTTCTCTTTTTTCCATCCTGCAACAGCACTCTTACACTTTGTCCTTGATATCTCTGCTTGTAGTTTTGCTGAATAAATATGTATATGTATGATTCTGCCCATCTTCTTGATTCAGATTGCTATTGGTGGTCATATGTTAATTGAGGGGCCACATGCACAGTGAACAACATGCAACACAGTACTAACAACACACTTTTCTAATTGGCCGGTTCTCTGCCTGTTTCTTTCTATGGCCATTACAGACAAGGAAAGTAACAACTCAAGTCACATCAACATATTTTATTTCAAAAACAACAAGAAAAAAAATTCACAGCAGGTTTCCTTTAAAGTTATTCCCGAAAATCAGCCTGTTTTATCCTGAGGGGTTTTTATAACTTGCTAAAATGGCATGAGAAAAAAGAACCAAGACATTTTTTTTTCAATAGAAAACTTGCAGACTTTACAAATGCATCTCAGGGAATAATATAAAATAATTAAAACGTGTACAGAAGGTTCACTTTAAACACAAAATTAAATAAACTAAATTGGTCTGAGTAATTTCTAAAGCCAATGTATAATAGAATGATATAATAGGGCATTTAAAATTTTTTATTTATTTATTTATATATAAATATAAATAAACAATAAATATAATAATAAATATCCATCCATCCATCCATTCTCTTCCGCTTATCCGAGATCAGGTCGCGGGTGCAGCAGCTTAAGCAAAGAGACCCAGACTTCCCTCTCCCCGGCCATTTCTTCTAGCTCTTCCGGGGGAATCCCAAGGCGTTCCCAGGCCAGCCGAGAGACATAGTCCCTCCCGGTTAGACGTGCCTGGAACACCTCACCAGGGAGGTGTCCAGGAGGCATCCTAATCAGATGCCCATGATACCTCATGTGACTGCTCTCGATGCGGAGGAGCAGTGGCTCTACTCTGAGCCCTTCACGGATGACTGAGCTTCTCACCCTATCTTCAAGGGAAAGCCCAGACACCCTGCGGAGGAAATTCATTTCAGCCGCTTGTATTCGCGATCTCGTTCTTTCTGTCACTACCCACAGCTCATGACCATAGGTGAGGGTAGGAACATAGATTGACTGGTAAATTGAGAGCTTTGCCTTACGGCTCAGCTCTTTTTTTTTCACCACAACAGACCGATACAGAGCCCGCATCACTGTGGACGCCGCACCGATCCGCTTGTCGATCTCACACGCCCTTCTTGCCTCACTCGTGAACAAGACCCCGAGATACTTAAACTCCTCCACTTATGGAAGAATCTCACCCCTGACCCTGAGAGGGCACTCCACCCTTTTCCAGCTATGACACCATGATGTCATATTTGGAGGTGCTGATTCCCATCCCAGCCACTTCACACTTGGCCGCGAACCGATCCAGAGAGAGCTGAAGATGAAGCAAACAGGACATCATCTGCAAAAAGCAGTGATCCAATCCTGAGTCCACCAAACCGGACCCCCTCAACGCCCTGGCTGCGCCTAGATATTCTGTCCATGAAAGTTATGAACAGAATCAGTGACAAAGGGCAGCCCTGACGGAGTCCAACTCTCACTGGAAAGGAGTTTGACTTACTGCCGGCAATGCGGACCAAGCTCTGACACCAGTCGTACAGGGACCGGACAGCCCGTATCAGGGGGTCCGGTACCCCATACTCTCGGAGTACCCCCCACGGGGTTCCCCGAGGGACACAGCTCGAATGCCTTTTCCAGGTCCACAAAACACTTGTAGACTGGTTGGGCAAACTCCCATGCACCCTCCAGGACCCTGCTAAGGGTCTAGAGCTGGTCCACTGTTCCGCGTCCAAGATGTGCATCAAGGTGAGCCTGACTATATCTAGCCGGAACCTCTCAACCTCGTGCACTAGCTCAGGCTCCTTCCCCTTCAGAGAGGTGACATTCCACCTCTCAAGAGCCAGCTTCTGTAACCGAGGATCGGAACGCTACACGTACAAGAAGGGGTATTGCTCAAATCTATCCCCAGCCTATAGAATACTATCTTCATCTAGCCTAGTAAATGAAACCTTTAATAATGTGTAATATGCAAGTGTCATGTATCTTTTTTTCAGCACATCCTAGACAATATGATGTTTCTATACAGTTTCTAACTTTACTTTACTATTTCAATACAGTAAGCCAAAATTGAACAAAAATTGTAAAATTCGATTGAGTTTTTTTAAAAAATTGTCAAACCCACAAGCAGACTGATTAAGAAAAAATGCTTATCAATGCTTATTGGTGTCGATGCGCACTTCCTTCACTGTAGCTGGTGAAAAGGAGAACTGGAAGAGGCAGGGAAAACTTTGTTTTACACTTGAGATGTATTTGGAACAAAATTACACTGAAACCTTTGCTAAAAAGGTTTCCCAAAAGAAAGGTAAACCTTACAGGGTCTGCATCCAGATTATTCTCTACCAACCAATCTGCATTCACCTGAAGGCTGGTTGGTTTATAGCACAGTAGAGGTGCACAATATGCAGTTAGCTCCCTGGAGGAAAGCAACAGCATCAAAGCACCTTCCTTCATCCCAGGAAAAGTATGCAAATATGCATTAATGCAGAAGTGTAAACCAGATCTGATGATATTTAGAAAGATTTTTTATGAGGTATAAACGAGACCAGTAACAAAGTCCGTGATAAATAAAATCCAGTCTATCCTGTCGTTTGTGGGTTTACCTGTTCTCATGCTGTGTATATGTTCAAATTCATAAAATTAAAATAAATTAAAAATAAATTAAAAAAGTATTTATTTCTTCACAGCCATAAGGATCATTGGCCGGGATGTGACTGTGGCAGCAGGAGATGATGCACAATTATTCTGTCAGCTGGTTGAGACAGCAGAGCGTCTAACAAGTGTTGGGTGGCAAAGACGAACAAAGGAAAAGCCAACAAATACAGACTTTATGGTCATCACTTCAGATGAAAAAGAGACACATATAGATGGATTGAAGGACAGAGTAAAATTCACAGGGGACGTCTCTGCACTCATCGGCTCAGTTCTTCTATGTAACGTTACTGTTTTGGATGAAGGAATTTACACTTGCATCTTCAGCGTATTTCCAAGTGGACCGTATAAAGGAGAAATTCGTCTCACAGTACTCGGTAAGATTTGTTGCTGAAGTTGTGATAAACTTGAGGGAACTATGCAAGACTTATTTTCAGTTAATTTAAAATGATAACACTGCTACAAGTCTACTCTGACTCCATGGGCTTCATTTGTTAAATGTTTTGTAGATTTACACATGTCCAAATACGTCCTGATTTATAAAACATTGAGCACACACATTTTTATAGATGTTCACATTTATAACACACGGTCAGCTGAAAATTTGGTGCACAGGAACAAACTGCTTCTTTGCAACAATTATCACATATTGTCCAAAATGCATGTATTTCCATTAGTTCTGTTGGTTGAAATGAAAAATTATTTCATAGGGTGTCAAATTTGATGCCATTACAAACTATTTTTAAAACAGTAAGATTGCATTATGCTGGCTAGGGTTGCTAAGGTACAAGAATTTTATGGCATAATAACCATCTAAAAAATATCACTTTCACAGTATCATGGTATACAGCATTTCATAATTATTGATACTTATTATCAGAATTATAAAAACAAACAGAATTACAAACATGAAAAAGTAGCATGTAACTATAACATGTTATATAAATAAAGTGTGTTAGGTTGCATGTTAGCACCAGTGAGGAAGTATTCATATCCTTTACCAGGAATGCAGACAGGTAAAAAGAAAAAAAAAAAAAGGTGAGAACATTGTGTGGATATAGAAAACCTGCCACAACTGGGGGGGTCCTTTAACTTTTAATGCCAGTATACATGTCTACAATGTCTACATTAAATTAATCAAATCTAGAAAATTCAAAATGAGTGGCAGTTTATCTGCATGCCTAATAGGGCAGTTCAATTATGGCAAAAATCATAATCACGATTATGTTGTTGTTCAATACTGAGGTCAGTTAATTAACACAAATGTACAAATGCTCAATGACTTTGAAAACATCAATGCATTTATTTCAGGGTTTGTTTTTTAAATGCTGGCATTGGTGTACAGTACACAGTAAAAAGTGCTGCGTTTATGAACACTTCTTGAAATACAAATTCTGGTTTGCTCTTAGAAATCACTACAGTCTTCCTCTTTGTTTCTGCCACTAGGAGGCACAGCTGACATACTTATGTCTCACTCACACCATTTTCTCACTCAAACCACATTTGTTGGTTTAAGGATTCTTATAACATTTATTTATTAAATGAATAAATGTTTCTAATTGAAACAGAGAAGGAAAGGTGCAAAAATCTTAAAAATGTATTGATGTCTGCTGACAAGTTCATGAGCACTTCACATGATTTGCAAACGCTGTTGCATGAATTAACTAGACTGGGCTTATTTAGTAATATTGATGAGGTTACTTTAAATAGATATTTAGAAATTGTATTTAGTTATTTATGCTGTAAATCTGAAGGTCATAATGTCCATGTAAGATGTAAGTTGCTAATGTTAGTAGGATACATTTTATAGGAGAGAGTGTTAGCATTACAAAGACAGAGTTGAAGACCGGTAACGGAGGTTTGTAGATATAAAATTATTTTATTATATCTGTCTGCGTGATGTGAGCAACACCGACAGAACAGAAGGTGGTATTTTCACAGCAGCTTTACCTGTAACAGTGTTACTGTATGTGTGTTTATCGCAGTGTAATGTGAGTCATTACTGGGGAAAACATCAGCAATGCTAATGAATGATTATATAAATGTTATATAAGAATAGTATCATGCAGCAATATTTTGACATTATTTAAATCCGTTTACCTATCCAGCACAAAACAGGCAACTTTGGCGTCACTCTGAAAACATTTGTCCCTCATCAGTGATTTATTTCCATCTGGGAAAAGCCACACCGTGATACATGTGTTTATCCTTGCTGTTGTGTGTCTCAATTTCACCTTCACCTCATTTTGCTTCATCCTTTCACTTCTTTGAAGACGATTCATGCTTCCTTACTGTTTCTTGTGTTAAATAAAAAATATGATCCTCCATTTTTAGGAAGTTTTGCTTCTCAGACTTGTTAGCCAGCAAAGACAGATTCCTTTCCTTTCTTCATCTTACTTCCATCTTCACACTGCCACTTGTAGAAATGCAGAATGTACTCTCTAGAGGTTTGTCCGTTCTAAGTGGCTCATTCTAAGATTACAAGAACACAACAATTTGTTATTACAATTCATGCTGCTGCTTATAGAAAAGCGAATCGCAGAATGCGCTCTTTAGAGGTTTATCCATTCTGAACTAATTTAACGACGTTAGCCTACATTAAACGTGGACCCGCGCCGTATGTAGATATAAAGCTTACAAAAACACAACAAATTGTTATTACAAGTATTTGTACAGTAATGAAAACATACTTATTAATACTATATTCCATTTCTGCTAATAAATTCCCAGAAAACATAGTGTACTTTCCCACAATACATAGTGTATCTTTAAAAATGAAACCGTTCCTAAACTCTCAGGATGCTCAGTGCAGACAGCTGAAGACCATCACTGATTTAATTAATTGAACTTGAGCTTACTTAGGAACCCACCGTTTTTCCCATTCTTGTTTATCACCACCGATTTTTCAGCAGTGCAGAATTAAAATGCAGGGCAGTGTGATGTACAGAGCTCTAAAATCCTGTTTAAACTTCAGTCACACAATGAGGTCTACAATGCCTTCACTTTTTAACTAAAACCTGTGTTAAATCACATGAGTGATCAGGGACAGACATGTATATTAATCACTCGCATTACTGAATGTCCATCCATCCATTATCTATAGCGCTTTATCCGTCTGGGTCGCGGGGAAGCTGGAGCCAATCCCAGCATCTACGGGCGAGAGGCGGGGTACACCCTGGGCAGGTCGCCAG
>JAQQZR010000707.1:0-13313 GCA_030068235.1 Notoglanidium macrostoma | reverse complement strand
CTAGCATTGACTCTGGTACACGGTACTGTAGGGGCGGGCCATTTCGGAATAACAAAGACTTTGAACCGGTTGCGGTCGTGATTTTACTGGCCGGGGTGTCACATGGACGTCGAAATGTTTGTCCACCGCTGCGATGCATGTACAGCAAAGAAAGGGCCTGCTTAATGTTCCCGCGCACCTCTGCAGGAGTATAGGGTGGGGGCACCCATGGAGCGTGTGGGGGTGGACATTTTGGGACCATTTCCGTTGTCGTATCGGGGAAATCGCTACGTCCTCGTGGCAATGGACTATTTTACAAAGTGGCCAGAGGCATTCGAGGTTCCGGACCAGAGCGCGGCTACCACGGCGCGTGTGTTAGTTGAGGAGGTATTCTGTCGGTTTGGGGCACCGGAGGAACTTCATAGTGACCAGGGGTGGAACTTTGAGGCCGAGGTGTTCCGGAAGGTGTGCGCGCGGATGGGCATCACCAAGACACACACTACGCCGCTCCATCCACAGAGTGACGGACTGGTGGAGCGTTTTAACCACACTCTCGCTACCCAGCTCGCAATCCTGACCAGCCGCCGACAGAAGGACTGGGATCAGCACCTGCCACTTGTGCTCTGGGCATATCGGATCGCCGTTCAGGAGTCCACCCGGGGCACCCCAGCCGCTTTGATGTTCGGACGTGAGCTGCACACTCCGGTGGATCTAATTTTTGGACCACTGCCAGAGCCAGAGACAGCTGCTTAGTCGGGTTTGGATTATTTCTTCCGGTTACGGGACCATCTGCGCCTGGTGCATGAAACCGCGCGGCGGTCACTGGAGCAGGCCTGTACAAAACAGCGTCGAGCTTATGACGTGCGTGCAAAGGGCAGAGACTTTGGGGCTGGGGAAAAGGTGTGGGTATTTTGTCCAGCGCGAAAGAGGGGACTGGCACCCAAACTCATGTCCCACTGGGTGGGTCTGTGCACGGTGTTGGAGCATCTGTCCGACGTGGTGTATCGGGGTACGAATGAAGAAACGAGCCCGAGTGGTGGTACTGCACCGAGATCGTTTGGCACCCTACCAGCCTCAGAGTGCTAGCCCCGTAGTGGATTTACAAGACAGCGGGCCAGAGGAGTGTGAGCGCACCCCTGCTGTAACGGAGCACCCACGGATAGCGTTACGTCGCCCACGTCATTTATCAGACTTTGTGATCGGCTGAGAGATGACTGGGCACAGTCACCGCCTAGGTGGGGGCAATGTGACGATTATGGGGCCAGGGGCGGGGTTTTCCCAGCGTGCCGTTCGGCACGGGTTTTGTTTTTGGGTTTTACTTATAGTTTGGGTCTGTTCTAGTTAACATTCTTTTCTGTTGTGTTCTATGTGTGGGAAATGTTTATTGGGGGTAAGCTAGCCAGTTTTGTCATGTTATTGTGGACTACCGTCCTTCATGTGCGAGTGGGTCGGAGTTGGTTCAGTGATGCAGGCTAAGCTAAGGAAGTGCATAGGGTTGTCATGCGTGTTACCCAATTGCATTACTGTTAAATAAACCAGGGAGTCCCTCGCATGTTGAGTGAATCTTCTATGTTGACTCCATTTCTACCGGCGTACGAGAAAAACGCCACAATATATTTTAACTCTCACATGTACATTCTCCTTTCTTATACATATATTTTCAGGAAGACATGCAAACATACTGCGCCGTGTTTGCTCCACCTCCGCGGACCTCCGCACGTCAACGGAGATCACACGGACTACAGTTCCCATGAGCACCTGCTCCCAGCCAATATGCCAATCAGTGGGAACAGGTGCATCTCATTTCATGGACTCGTTAGCTGTGTTTAAAAGGACTGCCATAAGCGCTGCGTATTTGCGAAGCATTACTCAAGTTCCGTTACACTATTTCGGAGCGGTTCATACCCCTCGGTTTGTTTACTGTGTTCTGGACTTACTTTCTGTGTTTGACTACTGATTTTGGATTACTCCTATTACTCTATTTGCCGATCGCTCGACCCCTGCTTGTACTTTGGATTACTCTTCTGCCTGCCGTTTATGTACCGCTGCCTGTTGTGTTTTAAAATAAACACCGTACTACTTTTATCACTGTCTCCCGATCCTGCACTTCTGTCTCCGCTATGCCTCGATGGTGCGAGCGCCGTGACACATACCACACATAACCCCCAAATAGGGAAGGTGAGATCCAGCTAACAAGCGACGTACCCATGACCTTTATGGACATCCTGTTTTGGTCCGCTAAGTAACATTTCGTGCAGAACGTTATGAGAATGTTTTGTGGACTTTATGAATGTTACAGGCAGATCCTGCATAGTCTTTAAATAATGTTGTATTTATAACATTTGGAGTACACAGAGTGGACGTCTAATTTTGGTCCAGTGCATAAAGTTAAGTAAGTTATTATGAGAACATTTTGTGGACTTCATGAATGTTATAGGCAGGTTGTCTGTAGGTTTTGAAACTAGTAATAAAAAAATGCTACACAAAGAATCCGATCTCTCATGTATGTATGAAATCACACTGCATGTAAAGTCCTTAGCTCTGCACCTGGCTCCTTGTGCCATTCACAATGCCCAGAAGTTAAGTGTCTTTCGCCATCCTCAACAGGGTAGGTAATATAATAAATATTTTCAGAAAAGTACAATGTTCCCTGTAAAAGTCAAGCTATCCTACTTAAAATAAGTTTACCAGAGTGGATTGTGGCACCAACCTGGTTTTAATGGGTCTGCGAAAAGAATGTATGTTAAGTATAAAATGGGACTAATGTTAAGTTTGCCTCACCAGAAAATGTATCATTTGTCATCAAATTTTGTGAGTGTGAGAGATGGAGCGCGTTTGTGGTAACTTGAATGAGGCTGAATTTCCTGTAAAATACCAGTTTGGATTTATTATACCTGATAGCTACTCAAATGGATATAATTTTATTTAGTTTTTAAAGGATAGCCTGATATGTAAGTAAAGTAGGCTAATGTGACGTTTTCTGTCAGCTGTGTTCCAGCTGCTCCTAGTTTCTCGTGCCATTTCACTACAGTGCTCACCTGTATCACCTGTTTTTACCACACAAGTCATCACACAGAAGCCCTGAGTGTGTCTTTAGCCATTCTCAACAAGTTCTACAAAGGTAGGTGATGGAATACATTTTTAAAAAGTATAGTATTCCTTGTAAAAGTCAAGTTATCCTGCTTAAAAAAAAATTTCCACACTGAACTGAGACAGCAGCCTGGTTTTAACAGGTCTGAGAAACGAAAGCAAGTTAAGTATAAAATGGGATTAACGTTATGTTTGCCTCACCAGATTTTTTTTTATGTCAGTTGGCATCAAATACAATTTGTGCGTCTTTTTCAAATTGTAGTTGCAAGCAGTAAAGCACATACTGTAGTAACCAACTTTTGTATTAGACAATTTAATTGTTGTGACACTGAAGCAGTGTCTGAGTTGTGTGTTATCTCAGAAGGTATTCACATGTTTTTATGTTGAATAGCTTAACACTGAACAGTTACAAGAATGCCATTTGAAATTATGCACATTCTTGCATCCAAACCTGCAGTGTGACATTAATCTCTTCAGAACTCAAATTGTTCCCTTTCTGCATACAGTGGTACTTTAAGTTTGTGAACCCTTTAGAATTTCCTATATATCTGCATAAATGACCTATAGCCTCATTAGATTTCCAATTACACAAATAAGATGAAATATAACTTTCAGTTATTTATTAAGGAGAATGATCCGAAATTAATAATAGCTGCAGCTAAGAGTTTCCAGTAACTGTTGATCAGTCCTGCACATCAGTTTGGAGAAATTTTAGCCCATTCCTCTGTATAGACTAGCTTCAACTCTGGGATGTTGTTGGGTTTTTTCACATGAACTGCTTGTTTCAGGTCCTTCAGCAACAATTCTTTTGGATTAAGGCCATGAATTTGACTTGGCCATTCCCAAACATTAGCTTTATTCTTCATTAACCATTCTTTGGTAGAATGACTTGTGTGCTTAGGGTCATTGATTGCTGTATGACCCACTTTTTCTTTAGATTCAATTCACAGACAGATGTCCTGACATTTTCCTTTCAATCAGTGCTCCATGTTCCATCAAGTTGTTCTGGCCCAGATGCAGCAAAATGGGCCCAAACCATGATACTACCACCACCATGTTTCACAGTGGTTTCCTTTCTCCAAACATAGTGCTTCTTATTTTAAGCAAAATTATTTTGGGGTGGCACGGCGGTGCAGTGGTTAGCACTGTCGCCTCACAGCAAGAAGGTCCTGGGTTCGATCCCCGGGTCACCCAGGGTGCTTTTCTGTGCAGAGTTTGCATGTTCTCCCCGTGCATGCGTGGGTTTTCTCCGGGTGCTCTGGTTTCCTCCCACATTCCAAAGACATGCAGATTAGGTCAACTGGCTACTCTAAATTGCCCGTAGGTGTGACTGCGAGCGTGTGTGGTTTTGTCTATGTTGGCGCTGTGGTGGACTGGGGACCTGCCCAGGGTGTACCCCGCCTCTCGCCCGAAGATGCTAGGAATGGCTCCAGCTTCCCCCGCGCCCCAGATGGATTATAGATTATAATAGAGTATAGATAATGGCTGGATGTACTATTTTGATCCCATTCATCAACAAAACATTTTTTCATGTGATCTTTATCAAACTGTCGATGGGCAGCAATGTTCTTTTTGGAGAGCAGTTTCTTTCTCCTTGCAACCCTGCCATGCACACCATTGTTGTTCATTGTTCTATTGGTGGTGAACTCCTGAACATTAACATTAGCCAGTGTGAGAGAGGCCTTTAGTTACATAGACGTTACCCTGGGTTCCTTTGAGACCTTGAGGACTATTGCAACCTGAATTCCAGAAAAATTGGGACATTCTTTAAAGTTGAATAAAATGAAACCTAAAAGACTTTCAAATCACATGAGCCAATAATTTATTCACAACAGAACATGGATAACATAAATGTTCGAACTGGGAAATTATACACCTTTATCCACTAAATGAGCACATTTCAAATTTGATGCTTGCTACAGGTCGCAAAGTTGGCATGGGGCAACAAATGGCTGAAAAAGTGAGTTTAAAAAGATTTAGCTGGGAGAACATCTAGCAACTAATGAAGTTAATTGATATCAGGTCTGAAGCATGATCAACTATAAAAGGGATGTCTGAGAGACGGAGGCTCTCCAATCTGTGAAAAAGTGAGTAAAAATTGTGGAATACTTTAAAAACAATGTTCCTCAACATCAAATTGCAAAGGCTTTGCAAATCTCATCATCTACAGTGCATAACATCATCAAAAGGTTCAGAGAAACTGAAGATATCTGAGTAAGGGACAAGGCCGAAGACCTTTATTGGACCTTCGGGGGCCTCAGACGACACTGCATCACTCATTGGCATGATTGTGTCATTGACATTAATAAATGGGCCCAGGAATACTTCCAGAAACCACTGTCGATAAACACAATCCGCAGTGCCATCTGCAGATGCCAGCTAAAGCTCCATCATGCCAAAAGGAAGCCATATTTTGAACGTGGTCCAGAAGCGCCATCGTGTCCTGAGGGCCGAGACTCATTTGAAATGGACTGTTTCAAAGTGGGAAAGTGTTCTATGGTCAGACGAATCTAAATTTGACATTCTCGTTGGTAATCAGACACCGCATCCTCTGGGCTAAAGAGGAGGGAGACCTTCCAGTGTGTTGAGAGCATTCAGTTCAGAAGCCAGTATCTCTGATGGTATGGGGGTGCATACGGTATGGGCAGCTTGCATGTTCTGGAAGGAATGCTGAAAGGTATGTAAAGGTTTTATAGCAACATATGCTCCCCTCCAGACGATATCTATTTCAGGGAAGACATTTACATTTAAATTTACGTCATTTGGCAGACGCCCTTATCCAGAGCGACTTACATACATCTTGTTTTTTTTTATACAAGTGAGCAGTGTGGGTTAAGGGCCGGGCTCAAGGGCCCAGCGGTGGCAGCTTGGCGGTACTGGGATTTGAACTCACGACCTTCCGATCACTAGTCCAACGTCTTAACCACTGAGCTACCAAAGACCTTGTGTATTTCAGCAGGGCAATGCAAAATCACATACTGCAGCCATTACAACAGCATGGCTTCGTCGGAGAAGAGTCCAGGTGCTGAATTGACCTGCCTGCAGTCCAGATCTTTCACCTATAGAGAACATTTTCACATCATTAAATGAAAAATACATCAAAGATGACTTCAGCAGCTGAAAACCTAGATCAGGCAAGAATGGGACCAAGTTCCAACACAAACTCCAAAAACTCATAACCTTGATGCCCAGACGTCTTCAACCTGTTTTGAAAAGAAGAGATGTTACACCATGGTAAACATGCCCCTGTCCCAACTATTTTGAGAACTGTAGCAAGCATCAAATTTGAAATGAGCTCATTTTGTGCATAAAATTGTAAAATTTCTCACTTTAAACATTTACCTATTTTCTGTTGTAAATAAAATATTGGCTCATGTGATTTGAAAGTGTTTTTAGTTTTCATTTTATTCAAATTAAACACCCCAACTTTTCTGGAATTCGTGTTGTAGACGTCTTGGGCTGGTCTTTGATGGTCTCCATTCTTGGAGAGGGTAACCATGATCTTGAATTTCTTACATTTTTACACAATCTGTGACTGTGGATTGGTGGAGCCTCTAACTCCCTCTATACCATTTCCAACTCTTTAGAGATGGTTTTGTAACATTTTCCTGATGAGCATCAACAACTCTTTCTGTGGTCCTCCTTTGTTTGTGACATTTCTTCCACACTTCCACAAACTTGTGTTGTGAAGATCAGACTTTGATAAATCAGTAAAAGTTCACATGCAGGTTAACCATGGTTTCAGGAAGCATGACTGACTTAACCACAGTTTTCTTGGTGGAAATCTTGAGTAAATCTATTTGCTGTTCCAGCACAGACATATTAACTGACTTGGCTTAAAATGTGCTAAGCCACTTTCAGTAACGTCCGGGTCATAGCAAGTAAAAAATTTTTTTAATAAAACTGACTATACATTGTGCATACGCAAAGCATGGACATGCAGCAGACACTGAGAAAAATGAGGAAAATAAAGATAAAATGTAAAAATAAAAATAAAATGTAAATTAAACTTATTTATTTTACTTTTTTATTAGCTTGCCTGTCTCGTTGAAATTGGGAAAACAAACATCAGTTTTTAATTCTTTGTGCATAGAAAAAGGAAATATTGAAATTTTTCATTTGCCAAATTTAATGGTATAATTGAAATGGAATAGTCACTTATTGCACTTATGGCTTGGGGTAGGCTGGTATGAGTGAAGAATTCACGGTAGCACTGCTGGTGTTCCATACATGTCATTGCTAGGTTATCCTAGTAAATAATGTTCTCTTGAACCCTGCAAATAATGTGCCTATGGCCAAAAACTAACCACTGATTGAAGCCAATTGAAGGCATGGCACTAGATGTACTATAGTCCACCAACAAAGTGTAATTTTAATAAAGTGTTTGATTAATGTATTCAGTTCCAGAGGCAAATAACTGTATGGTCTGAGTAGTAACCATTTCTTTTGTGTTGTCCTAGAATGATGCTGCAATGAGACCTTTTAGAAGAGATGGAACAAGGTCCAAGCAACAGAAGCTTTTGTTGTTTACAAGTAGTTGTTGAAAAGGTTATGTTGTAATTGTTTTAAAAGAGAAGCCCAGGTTTCTTAATGTTCCAGTTAAAGAATGAACAGAGGTTGGGCATTCATTGGAATTCATATACTGTATGAATTTAAAATTTAATAAATGGTTAAATGTGTATTTGCTTTTGTTTTAGAATGTTGAACTGGCTACATAGATGAAAAAAATAATCTAGTTGTATCAGCAGATGATCAAATGAAAACACAAAATACAGTAATATGTTTTAAATCATTCTTTCACAAGAGTTAACTAATATAGCGCATGTATAGTATCCTATAATGAATTAAGTTATTGTATGGAAACATCCAAGAAAGGACTGCAAAAGTCAAACTTAGGTTAATGAATGATTCAGTGATGGTCTATTGTGATGTAATTGGCTTTACTAGTGCAACATGAGGAACTGATTGTCTGGTTGATGTCCTTGACATTCCGTGAACATCCTCGAAAGTCATAACTTTTTAATTAACATCATATAAACGTTATCTTGTAGGGTCCAGGTAACAGTACAGGGGACATTAATTTCAATGTTCTTGCAATGTCTTTACAACGTCATGTTGAAATCATTACCTGAAATAGCATGATGTTGCAATGATGTCCAAAAAATGTACCATTCCCAGGACCCTATCCAGCTAATAAAATAACATCCTTACAACATTCCCGGAACGTCCTCAAAAGTCACAACAACATTTATAATTAACGCCATATGGATGTTATTTTATAGGGTCCAGGGAATATAACAATAATGGTGAAATTTCCACTCAGTGAACGCATTTTTTCGCTAGAGGTCATGATTAACCAGTGACTGTATGATTAGCTATGATTTCACTTGGGACCGGAGTGGTGATATGAGGCTCATGAAATGTTTTGTGCACATGTACATGGTAGTATATTGTTTTTATTTGGGGCTGCAACTACCAATTATTTTAATTTATTTTTATTTTTTGATAACTTTTTAAATTTTATTATAAGGTGTTAACTGAATAATCTTTCCTTGATTATTCAATTGATTTTATTTTTTAAATATGTACAAAAGATTTATTTGCAGCATTTTAATTTGCACTACTACAAAACTTTTTCTTAACTAGGCTTAATTAAATAGTAGTTTACTATTTACAACATTATTGCCATTTATCAGATAATCTGTCATGGAAGTCAGATCGAACCTGAGAGAACGGAATCGTTTATTGGCTGAATTTGCCTGACGATTTTGTACTGTTGCCTTCGTGTGTAAATGAACACGTTTCTTTTACTGCCTCCTCCGACCTGGGCATGTGTCCAGCCACACCCCACCGACGTTACAGAATGCTTCTCCAGGACTGGGAAACGGCAGGAGTATGGGAGGATGGCTGCATGCACACAATGCCTTCATTCAGGCTCCTCATAGAGCCTAAATCAGCTAACAACATATGGGTGAGGTGCGCATGCACCCATGCTTGCAGAACCTCACTAACTATAGTTCCATTCTAAAATGGATCTATCAGACAATTCCTAAAGAGGCAGAGTTCCCTCGGCAGGCTGAGAAGGCATAGCAGTGTTCATGGCAGGCTGCACCCCAGAGTGTTCATGGCAGCATGAGAAGGCAGCCTGTATTCAAGAGCGCTCTTCCATGACACAAGGTGTGACACCTGCTCCTGAGCCCCCTCCAGTGGCCAAAAAGGAGGCAACCATTCCTGAACCCCCCTCTAGTGGCTGAAAACTAAGCAACCACTCCAGGGCCTCCTCCAGTGGCTGAGGAGGAGGAACTACTCCACTCCTAGAGTGCACTCCTAGCTTCGAAGACAACATTGTTACCAAGCCCATGTTCATGCCTGAGCCCAAGTCCCTGTCTGAGTCCAAGCCAGAGTCCGAGACTAAGTCAATGCCTGAGTCTGAGCTAACACCTGAGCCAGTTTCCACAGTCCCTGAGCATGCTCCAGTACCAGAGCCCACTTCATCCACAGTCACAGAGCCAGAGCCTTCTCCAGCCATAGTCACAGAGCCTGTTCCTGTCCAAACTAAAGAGACAGTTCCAGTTCAAGCTACAGAACCTGTTCATGTTAAAGCCACAGAGTCATTTTCAGTTTCACCACCTGTTCCAGTTTTACATCCTGCTACATCTCCAGCCTCCACAATCTTGGAGATGGCTCCGGCCTCAACAGCTCCAGAGGCCATTCCAGGCACAAGGTTGGATCCAGCAATAGAGCCTATTCTGGCTACAGTCATACAGTCTGCCCAAATCACAGTCACAGAGGCTGTTCCAGTCTCGGAGTCTATTTCAGCTTCAGGCTTCATAGTCAGAGTTTGTCCCAGTCACCGATCAAGTTCCAGTTCAAGTCAAAGAGCCTATTTCAGTCACAAAACATGTTCCAGAGCAAGCCACAAGGAATATTTCAGTTCCTGTCATGAAGCCTGCTCCAGTTTCTCTTCAAGACACTGAATCTCTTCCAGTTCTAATTCAAGACATGGAGTATGTTCCAGTCATAATCTGGTTCCTGTTCCAGTCATAGCCTGCTAGGGTTCCAGTGTCCACAGTTTTAGAGCTGGTTCAAACCTCCGAGCCCACTCCAGTCAAGGCAAATGTTCTGGTTTTCCTGTCAGTTCTAAACTCCATTACTGCTTCAGCTATAGTTCAAGACCACATTCAAGCCACAGTTCAGGTCCTAGAGCCTGCTCCTGTTCTAGTGTCCCCAGTTAAGCCTGCCTCTATGTCCGAGTTCCTGCCCTCGCCCTCATCTAGGCAAAAGTTCAGTGGGGTGGCTTCCAATGCTACCAACTGCAACAAATAGATTTTAAAAACTAACTTGTTTTATTTATTTTATTTTTTAAATAAATATTAAAAAAAATTTTTTTATTAAAAATAATCTAATTCAATAGCTTTTAGATTTTAAGAGTTACATATGTAAAACCAAGTTCACAATGAAAGAGTTGATTAGTGCAACCAAGCAGAACAAATAGATTTTAAAAACTCACTTAATTTTTACAATTTTTTCATTAAAAAAGAAATTTTTAAAAATCTATTTAAAATCTATTTGTGCTTTTGGGGAATGTCTTCTTGGTGTGGGAAATATATTATAGATGCACACTGGGCCCTGTAGAGTATTTCTGAATGCCACAGCCTTTCTGGAGTATTGTTGCGGAACATACGCATCTTTTTATGACCATAATTTACCCATTTTATGATGGCTGCTTCCAGTCTAAATGCACCATGTCACAAGCACAAGCTATCACAAGCTGGTTTCATGGACATGACAATTGACACTGACACTGTACTTGACAGTGTACTTAAGTGGCCTCACCAGTCAGCAAATATGAATCGACAGAGTACTATTAGGATGTGGCATAACATAGGGGTATGGTGTTCCTAATTAAGTGGCCAGTGAGTGTATATGTTAAAATATAAAAAAACAGGATATGCCACAGTAACTAATTTGATATTAACTGTCTGCAGAAAGCACTGTGCTTGTTACATCCCACTTTTTAATGAAATACCTTAATGTATTAATGGTACAGTGTAATAATCAAGGCGGTTCTCAAAAAAAGTAAAAATGTAATAAAATAAATTTAATGGGTTTTTTGCAACAAAACTGTACTGTAAATTCTTTTTAGTTTGCCATAAATTAGCAAAGCATTGCAGCAGGTCTTTAAGGAAATCATCACAAGGAAAGTAATTATTTTCCCCCAACATTAATTTCCTATGCCTCTGACTGGAAAAAGAAGGGTAATTACATCAGCTCATTACTTTGTTTCCAAGAAGCATTAGATGGAGCCCAGCCCCTTAGGGCTGAAAATGTGCACTCTAATTATATACCATATTCTGCTACAACCATTATTTACATTCATTAAAATCTGTACCCAGCAAACATACCCATGCAGGCCCACCATGGGTAAGTATGGCTTTACTGTGGGCAAGACAAACCCATACTAATCCCACATGGGCCAATAGCAGTTTTGCCTGTTGGGAACGCTATGTGAGTTTTCTGTGGGCAACCCCACAGTTGGCCTTGCCCACAGAAAACCCACACAGGAATATTGTGGGTTAGCCCATTTGGGGCGTGCATGGTCTAACCCACAGGGGGCCTGTGTGGGTCATTCCATTCTCAAGATTTATAAGATACCATTGACTTCACTGAAAACTGAGCCCACAATGGCCTTCAGGCGACAGTATTTTAATTCCAGATGATCTACCATAATTTTCAGAGGATTAAAAGTAGACCAAGTGAACCAAGAACTGATGAGGAGAATAATTCTACTTTTAAGATCCAGGTGATCAGTGAGACGAAGTCTAATTAAAATATAACCATAGTAAAAATATTATACAGTAATTGTAGGCTACAGTATATTGAGAAGGGAGGTTTGAGATTTAAAACTATGCAGATGTTTTTCATCACAAAGTTAAGTATAGTTTGGACCAGGTTGTGCCATCTGTCACACATAAGTTACAAAATAGGTGGGCACCTGCCATGAAGGTGTGACACATCTAAGACACACAATGACATGCCATGGCCATCATTAACATGCCATAGTTGTACCAAGGGCATGCACAATTTGCATGCAAGTTCTGATGGTGTCATGCCTGGGCATGTCTGTTTATGTAATCACTCATTAACACACTATAGTTATTCATGTGTGAAGTCATCATACAGGAATTTGGGGTGTGAAAGCCCATGCCTTGGAACGCTGTGATTCAAAAAGCTTCACACAATCAGTGTTCAGTGATAGAATTCAGATTCAAGATTCAGAACAGATGCAAAAGTGTTTATATGTAGTTGCTACAGGTATTATGATTATTGATTATCAGAGGAAATTAGAGGAGGAGAGAAGGAGAGATGAAAGAATCCCTGGCAGAAAAAGGAAACCGAGGAGACAGGCCACTGTGAAACTATACACAATGTATGTAGAACTTATTTATGCCAATATGTGACATTGTGTTCCACGTGTCTACATTGTCAAAAAAAGCACGCAATGGCAAGCAGTAATACTCAATCATGTGCAGTTGTTGAAAATAGATTGAGCATAAATTGTGAAAATTTTGTTGTGCCAAATTTTAAAACATTTCATAAGTCCTGCCACACATGCTCATACTTGATACGAAGTCCCACGAAGGTCCAATTACACTTCACAAGTAGTTCTCTCATTGGCACACACCAATGTGGATCTCTTTGTGCCACCGCTGTCATGCAAGTACCAGGCCTGCTTAACCTATAACATCAGTATCAGTTACAATACAGAAGCCTTTTTTTATTGCTTCACCTGTTTATTGTCCATTCTTCAGTGCATCTGCATTGCTTTCTTTTCATGTTGCTTACAGAAGCCAGATGGAAATGAGGCAAATAATGACCAATGGCATTGTAAGACTAGTGGGGTCATGACTTAAGTAATCTCCCTGTTGCACTCAGCAGGTATATAAACTGTGATCATCTACAGGAATAGAACAGAGGAACAGAATAGGAACAGAAATTACAACATTTCTAACAACAAATTAGTTTATTTTAATCCTACTGATATATATTATAAGATACATTATAAGGCTGAGATGGAGAAGGACAAGGTTTGTGGTTTTAAACCAATTCCTTTTCCCACAGATCTTTTGTATATTAACTGAAACAACATATCTTAGTACTCTAACCACATATTGTCTTTAAAGTTATGGTTCTTTATAAAACCTAATTTATTGTATACCTTTAATTGTAGAGCTTCTCAAAAG
>JAQQZR010000706.1:0-13319 GCA_030068235.1 Notoglanidium macrostoma | reverse complement strand
TGTGTGTGTGTGTGTGTGTGTGTGTGTGTGTGTGTGTGTGTGTGTGTGTGTGTGTGTGTGTGTGTGTGTGCACTTTGACAGAAATGTTGATCAGTGGAGATGTACTCTGTCTGTGAAGTTTTCTTCTTCAGTTCTGTGCTGGACTGAGAAGCTTACAGAACCCTCTCAGAACACTGTGGCCATTTTACACTCACTAACTCATGGTTCCTCCTGACAGGTTCTCCAAATCAGAATGAAATAACAAAAAGGAAAAAGAAGTAAAGAATGAGGCATTATGGGATGGTGAAGTGATGCATCGTCTCTGACTCCAACAGCATAGAAATGTTGGAGAAGAACACCATCCTGCTGTGAGAAGCCTGTCGGTTCCAGCTGCTGTTTGTGGTTCTGCACAGTAGGAATGGAACTGAAGGTCCTGTTTAATATGGAAAGGTGTGATGTTAATCTGAAAGAGGTGATGATGAACAGGAGGTGACCAGGTGTGGTGGAGAGGAAACACACACTAACACACACGGGTCAGTGTCCTAGAGGAGGAACAGTGACGTGGAAATCAGAGCTTTTCTTCCTGACACAGAATGTCTACAAATAAAATATTTAAAAAATGATTTGGAAATATAATTTTTTATTTTATAGTTAATAATAATAATAATAATAATAATAATAATAATAATAATAATAATGTATGGAGTCGGAGGAATGTTAAGTTATATTATTTTAAGCTCTGAGATTCTGTAATAAAGTAGTAATGAAAGGTTATAGGATAATAAATAAGAATTATAGGTTCTCCTTTCCATATGCTGTATTTATAGTGCGGTTCCACAGTGTGCAGAACCCTGAGACAGACAGTAATGAGATGCAGGATGCAGTTTGTTGGTAATCAATCTGTGGAAGTGAGAGAATTAATGAAACGCTCGATTCTTTGGAGGCTGTTTTGTCATAGTGAAGCCCGTGGCGAGTCACATTAGTCTGTCTGCAGCGTATTTATCTTCTGTTTGGCTGATAATGATGGCGGGTGGTGAGGAAGACTCGTATATTTCTGTGATAAGTCCCTTATAGAGCGCTCATTAATTCACATATTGCTTTATTTGGTCGTTTAGCAGCTGCAGCTAATGTGTGCATGGAGGCATAATGCTCTCCGTCAGGACTGAGGTGTAAACACAGCACTAAATAAATGAATAAATAAATTAAAAGCTTTCACTTGTTCTAGGCAACTTCAGAGAGGAGATTTAGCAGGAAGGATAACGCTTTGACTCCGTCCCAAATGCTACAGTTCATGTTTAGAAATGTGCCAAAAAATATTAAAATGTAAAGTCAAATGTGCATTATCTGGAACACAATACTGGAGAGGTCACATGACCTTTCTGTCTCTGTGTTAAAATTTAGCATAAATCTCATATGCTAATCACTAATTAGCTCAGTAACTAGCAGGCTACAACAGCTAGCTAGCAATAAAACCGACTGTCTCTTTCTCCTGTCTCTGTAACTCGGATGCGTCTGTGTCTAGTAAAGACTGTTTTATCAAACACTTAACGTTTAACTTAACGTTTGGGACATGACCTTTAGCTTTTATATAATTAGCATTGACAGACAATTACTCATTAAGGTGTTGTCTCTGATTGTAATTCGCGGTAGAGCAGAGGGTTGGAACGCCGCCATAACCTTTCAGTGTGTTGCTTAATTTTTATAGGATTCAGTTTAATTTGTGAGATGAGTTGCGGCTTTTCTAATTCTGAACACTCAACACGCCTTAATTGGCTAAATTGATAACAAAGCCATCCTGTATCTCTCTCCATCTGTCTAGCTCTCTCTGTTTATCTCTGTCTGTCTCTAAACTGTCTTTCTCCTTCTGTCTCTGTAGAGCAGATTATTTTAAATCGCTCTCTCTTTCTCTCTCTCTCTCTCTGCGTGTAGAATTAGATCGCCAGTCACCATGTTGAATGCTGATTAATATTGTGCGTCCATTCTCTTTAAATTAGAGAGGGGCACAGTGACCTCAGGAAGTTGAGCGCTTTTTAATCAACATAGATGAAGCGAATAAACTCGGGTTTATCTTCAACGACCCATAATGCATCCGTGTTGTGTCCCATTGCCTCACTCTGTCTCTTTGCATTTTATAGAAATAAAAAATGACTAAATTTCACAGTGTGTTTTATAATATCAAATCAATACGAACAACACTGAGAGAAACAGAGCGCTAAAATTCCTCCTCACACTTGAAAATCACAATCCACATGAAAGTTATTATATTTATTGGTGAATTGAGATTATTGAGTTTGCTCAATTCTTGTTCAAGAATAGAAATATATTGTACATGTAACCCAGGCCACAAAGAGTTAACAACACGGATTACATTAGCCAATCAGAATGCAGGTCCACAGCACTGTAGGTACGTTAGACAAGATGCGCTAGTCATACTGGGTGACGCTGCAGCGGAAGGGCCTGTTGCTGAACAGTAAACATGCAACTCAGATAAAACAGTAAAAAGACAAAATAATGTTGTCAAATCAGAACAGTAACAGCCTGTACCCTGCTCATAGATGTGTGTATGTGTGTGTGTGTTTGTGTGTGAGAGAGAGAGAGAGAGAGAGAGAGAGAGAGAGAGAGAGAGAGAGACTTTTAACAGTTCTTTATTTTTACCATTTATAAAAAATGTCTGCCATTTTATATAAAAAAAAAACATTTGTAATGGCATGCTTAAACTTATAAATTGGAAAAAAAAGAAAATTAAAACAGACAATTTTGAATAAACCAAGTGAAAAAGGGATCAAGTAAATGCATATGTAAGAAAGTGGATAAAAAACAGAGCAATAAAACCCCATGAAGGTCAGTTTAAACATTTGTACAATTTGTTTCTTAAGAAACCATGTTACTCATGGACTAATTTTGTTTGAAAATATGTGCTTCAGTTAGAAATTAAAAAATAATGTTCATTTTCCATAAAACATAAAACCTCCCCCTGACCCCAAACCTCACAGAAGTCCTGCAGTCTGTGTTATTCTAGTATACGCATATTTCACTTGGAATCTGACCTTCACTAGGGATTTTAGCATCAGTTCTGGGTTCAGTGTTCCACTGCCTTTCATTTTATATTTTTGTGTAAGCCAGATAGCTAGTTTAGCTTGACCTAATATATAATTGAGCATGCAGATCTTTTTTTTGTGCAACTAAGTATTTTTGGCCCAAAGATGAGCAGGTTCTCAGTTAATGTTTGGCCTAATTTCTTTATCCACCTACCCAAAGCACTGACCATAGCTCTTAGCCTGTCACATGTTAAAAAAAGATGGTCTAGCATTTCTTCCTGATCACAGAAGGGACAAGTTGTAGCTATGGGGGAGTCGATATGTGCCATGTGTCTGTTTGTGGCCATGACCCCTTGTACAACCCTTCCACTGCAGATGAGCTTCTCCACTGGGGGTTTGTACAAGGACCTCCAGCAGCCCCGTGGGGAAAAGCCTGGCACCAGCAAATCCGACCACCTCGACTCATTTACACCAGCCAGAGAGTTACAGTGGATAATTTTCACACTCACTGCATGCAAAGCCTTTTCGGAGGCATTTTCACTGTCCATTAGCTGTGGTGTGTTGAAGGAGAGTAGTGCTCCAGTTTCTACTCGTTGTTCCACTGCTGCAGAGATGGCTAGGGAAGGGAAGCTCTGCCAGTCTCTTCTAGATCCCTTCTGTAGAACCTCCCTAAACTCTGGAGGTATGGCTAGGATTACCTCTCTCAGCATCGCCTGCAGCAGACGATGGGACTGTATTCCTGTCTCATTGCTAAGTGCAGTGAATGTTTTCCTGCTTTTTCCGGCCCTCAAACCTCCAAGCTTGGTTATTCCAACTTTTTGAAGCTGCTGGCGAAAGCTCCTTGATGTCAAGATTCTTGCAGGGATCAGTGTGTTGTTAAAAAAAGGCTCTTCATTCACACAGTAGCACGGCTGATTTCCTGTTCTGTTTATCTTTACAATGGAAGACCATGCTCTGAGGACTGACTGATAGAAAGCTGCTAGAGTAGATGTACTTGATACATTGATCTCACTTAAGTTGAGGATGAACAAGTGTCTGTCATATCATAAAGTCTCTATTCTACATAGTAGAAGACAGGCTGTAGCAGTCCATGCCAGTCCATTAGAGCTGTAGAGCAGTCTCTGTACTGTCTGTAAGCGAAAAGACTTTATTCGGCTGGTCAGGTCAATCAAGCCCTGGCCTCCTTCTTGTAGAGGCAGGTATAGGACAGGGGCTTGTGTCCAGTGTTGTCCATTCCAGAAGAAATCCACTATCCTCCTCTGGATCTCTCTGACTAGAGTCTGTGGTGGTTCAAGGGCTGTGAACTTCTGCCACAGCATGGAGGCGATCAGATTGTTGACAACCACAACCCTCCCCCTATAGGACAGCTGTGGCAGGACCAAAGTCCACTTAGACAACTTGGCACCTACCTTCTCCAACATTTCCTCCAAGTTTTTCTGTAGGTACTCCTCTTCCCCTAGCATGACACCCAGGTACTTAATGCCTCTATTGCCCCACTGTAGGTTCTCTGGAAGTAAAAGCGGTTCTTTATCATTCACTGTCCTACAATAAAACTTTTACATTTGCCCCAGTTGACTCTGGCAGAGGATGCCCTTTGATACAGTGCTAGACTGCAAATAAGAACATGAATATCCTCTTGTTATGTAATGAAGACCATTTCATCGTCTGCGTACGCAGACAGTACCACTTTCTTTTGCAGTCCACACATTGATAAGCCCTGCATTTGTTTCTTAGTTGATATAGTAAGGGTTCAATGGCTAAACAGCCATGTACTGCTGACAATGGGCATCCCTGCCTTATCCCCCGCTGCATTCTAACAGGACAGCTAAGTCCTTCTCCAACCTTTAGCAGAATACAGGCTTCAGAATATAAAAGTTTAATCTATGATAAAAACCTTTACCTATCCCAAAAGCATCAAGTGTGTTAAAAAGATATGCATGATTAACTCTGTCAAAAGATTTTTCTTGGTCTATGGATAAAAAACCCAGATCATGGGAGTAGAATTTGCAATTATCACATACAAGAAAAATATTGTCCATTATTGTGTGTCCAGGCACACAGTATGTCTGACTTGGGTCTATCAATATCTCAGTATGTTCCATCAGTCTATTTGACAAGCATTTTGATAAGATCTTATAGTCTGTGCAAAGAACTGCATCTAGTCTCCAGTTTTTTAAAACTCCCAAGTCACCTTTTTTTGGTAGGAGAGATAAAACTGCCCGTGTACAAGTGGGTAGTTTTCCATTGTCCATAGACCACTTAAAAACATCGTGCAGATCTGTTCCCAATATTTCCCAGAAGTGTTTGTAAAATTCCACCAGGAATCCATCAATGCCTGGGGCTCTTTCAGTAGATAGCTGCTGTATCACACTTGTTAATTCCTGGAAATTTATATCTGAATCTAATGTTTTTGCGTGTTCTTTTCCTAGGTTTGGTAGGTACTTTAGTAGCTCCTCTCTGCATTGTTGGTCAGTGACATCTGCATGGTACAGTTCCTCATAAAATTTCACTGCAATCTGTCTCATTTTCGCTGACGCAGAGGTTATAGTTCCAGCAGTGCGTTTTAGGTACAGCATTTGGTTGTGAGGTCTGCTCTTCCTTTCTAAATTGAAGAAATAGGATGTTGGAGCATCAATGTCCTTAATATTAGAGATTTGGGCTCTGATGATGGCCCCCTTGGCTTGATCAAAAAGAAAAGAACTTAGTACCGTCTTTTTGTCTTCTAGAAGTTTTGTTTTTCCTGTATAGCTCTTGATAGTTATTTCATTTTCCAGTGTTCCTATCTCCCTTTCTAGTTCCTCAATAGTGTCTTTTATTATTGTTTCATTTGTGTAGTTTATTGCTGGAAAAACCTTTTATTTGTGTTTTTCCTATCTCCCACCATGTGCCTAAAGAAACAAATTCTCCCTTCTTGTGTCCCCATTCCTCCCAGAAAATTTTTAAATGAGAACAGAAATATTCTTCTTGATGTAGCTTTGTGTTAAAATGCCAGTAGGATTTGGGTTTTACAGAGTTAGAGAGCAAAAAATTCACTGTGACCATATGATGGTCTGCGAAACCACTTGGATATATAAAAGCCTTTAGAATTTTATTCCCATCAGCTTTTGTGATGTTGATCCAATCTTGCAGCACTTACTCTCATCTCAGTTATTTTTTAGGTATATTTATATTTAGGTGTATTGCTTTACACCTTTGTTCTTCTCTCTCCATGGATCTATAAGTCTACATGCATTAGAACCTCATCTAGTACCACAGAGGACTTTATGTGTTGTTCATCTGTGTTCCTGTCTACTATGAGGTCTGTACAGTTCCAGTGCCCACCCATGACTACAATCAGGTTACTGCTGCATTGTGTCAGTGCATTTTTTTAATTTATAAAACATTTTTATTCGCTCACTGCTGATGTTTGATGCATAACCATTTACAAATAGAAACCCTGTTCCTTTGACATCTGCTTGTATTATTAAAACTCGACCCTGCTCTAGCTCTATACGCTGTGTGAGATTTGCCTTTAGATTATTTAGAAATGTAATTGCTACCCCAGCACTAAAGTTAGTCCCATGGATAAGAAAGACTTGGCCTTCCCACTGCATCCTCCAGTCTGTCTTATTTTCTTTATCACTATATGTTTCTTGTAAAAAGTCTACATCTAGGTTTTTTTGTTTAATAAATTATGTGATTGCGGTTTATTCCTATGCCTACCCCATTAATATTAAGAGTTCCCACTCTTAGTTTTCCCATAAGAAGGAGTGGAAAGACGAAAAGAAATCAAATGAGAACAGCTTTTCGGAGGCCAAAGACACCCATGTGATGTAACTGATATAACTTAGCCATCTTTATTTAATATTTAAATTACTTTTCCTTCTTTTTCTTTTCGTAGTTTTGTTACCATTTTTCTCAAGCGGTATCTCTTCTGTTGACTCAACTCCTCCAAGGTAGCATCTTTCTGCAGCTTTAACACAGGTCTTAAAAATTTATCTATATCTGGAAAAAATTTTGCAACATCCACAACCTTACCAAAAGTTTCATCCAAGAAACTGTTAATCTCATTTACTGAGTACACTGAGGAAGCAGCAACACTCGTTTTCTTCGCTGTAGGAATATGAGTGCTTTTTCCTGCCTTCATGACTACATCGGTGCTTTCTGTGACAACTCCAAAGTCTTCCATGTCTATATCAGCATGTTCAATAACATCTCCACTACCTGCACCAGCTTTCTCCATATTGCTTCCAGTATTTTCCTTAGATATTTGACCATTTGCCTCAACCACTACCGTATTCTCCAAGACCAGTCTCACCCATCACCAAACTACCATAATTCACTACACCACTATGTCTCTTCATTCTAACAGCAGCATTCTCTGTTTTTGTACCAGCATTTCCTATATCTATAGCTACACTGTTGTTCTCTATCAGCATAGCTCCATCTCCAATTTCCTCACCCACACCATCACCCTGTGTACCAACTGCCTCCACACTACTGTCCTGCTGTGAAGCCTGAAGCTTAACCGAGTCGGCTTCACTCACAGGTTCAGTGATTGTTCCTACCTGTACATCCTCAGCACCAGTCTCAGCAGCAGGAGGTTGGGTGGTAGCTACGTCCCCTGCGCTAGTCTCAGCCTGCCCGCTGCTCTCAGTAGCCACACCCCCTGTACTGACTTCAGCCAGCCCAGTGTTCTGTCTTTTTGCTGCGCGCTTGTCCTTTGCCCTCACACCACTTGGCCTTCCTCATCAGCCTGTGCTCTGTGTGGGCAGATGAGTCTTTTATGGCCGATGTCCCCACACTCAAAGCATTTCATGTTCCCGGTGCTTGCATACAACATGTAGGATTTACCATCATGTGTAACTCTGAAAGAGATCTCTAATGAGGGCTCTTTCAGAAACATCAGCACGCGCCTTCTGAACGACATGACATGCTTCAGATCCGGGTGTTTACAGTTTAACGGCACCATGTGAATGCCTCCTGTTAGCTTCCCAAAGCGCGAGAGCTCTTTCTCTATGTCCTCATTGGCTATGAAAGGCGGAACATTCGCAATTGTAACTCAGCTGGTTATGGAGACCAGCGGTGTAAATGAGAAACATTCTCTGCTTACCTTGATTCCATGCTCGATTAGTTGATCAACCATGGATTTTTCCTTAACAAACAAGATGACGGCTTTGTTTATTCGAGATGCCGACATTATGTTTGCGAATCCCACTAACTCGCCTACGGCCACTAGCACCTGCTCCACCGTCACCTCGGGACTCACCTCACAGCGCGCCCTGTGGCGGAGTGAGACTGGCTGGGAACCACCGCTTAGCCGCGTCGCCATCTCACCCCCACAGGGCTTTCTCTTCCAAACAAGAGACATAGTTTAATTTATTTATTTATTTTTGTTGTTGTTTGTTTGTTTTAAATTCCTACACTACAGCGACACACAAGGAAAGTAAGAAAAATCAGGAAAGAAATGATAAGAGTTTTTGGGGAAAAAACAATCGCTCACACACACACACTTCACACTCTACTCTCACACACCAACTCCCAGCACGCACCAGAGAGAGAGCGAGAGAGAGAGACAGAGAGACAGAGACAGAGAGAGAGACAGAGAGAGAGAGAGAGAGAGAGAGAGAGAGAGAGAGAGAGGCCAAAATCTGTTGAGTGCTGCAGAGGAACTCCCAAATTGGTGAGTTTGTGGGAAAAAATAAATGCTGCACCACAAGGTGTTAGCCTAAACTAATGAGTTTAAGTGATAATATAAAAAAATGTAGAGCATCTCAACTTAACTGGAAAGAGTGTAATAAAGTGTAAGAATGGGTTATATCAAGTGTTTAACCGCTCGATGTTTCTTTAGCTAGTAAATCTACTACTGAATTGTTTAATACCAAAACAACTTGCTAAGTTACAGTTTGTTGGATGTTTTATTTCTTTGGTACACTTTATAGTCATAATTCATGTTGTATTTTCATTCAGGAGTTTATTTATTGTAAAGGTATTTTGTTCAAGTTAAATTAATTAACAAACATTCAGAAGGTAACTGGTTAATGGACAGTTCAGGCCATGTCACTGTAGCTCAGGTTTTTGATTGTTTCATGGCAAGCCAATCCAGAGTCGACCTCTAGATCTTTGGATTGAAGGTCCCTGAATTGATGAACCCAGAGATAAGACTTGCCAACCTTATCCCTCTCCTGCCCTGTGGTAGGACAGAATTCACAAACTGCACAAGACAAACACTGCTATTACACTCAACTTTCAACACCACTCACTCAATTCCAACTAGAGACTCTGACTTCATTTATTTTTGTTTGAATTGACCCAAAAAGACACTTACCCACTGCACTTATCTCAGTGTAACCCCTGTGCCTGTGGAAAGACTGAGTCGTAACCACCACTGGTTTGAGGGAATGGACTGAGTGCTGAGAGAGTGTGTTATTGTGTTTTGGAACTGAAATGTTGTCATTGCTGATACAGTGAATAGTGAACTTTTCTAAGGTTCAAGCGAGTTGTAGACATGATATTGAACCAGATATTGTTTAATATTGTTCCTTATCTACTTCTGGATCAGAAGATTGAGACTTTGACCGATTTTGAATGATCTTTATTAAGGTGCACCCAGTCAGTAAGAAAACTTGTAGAAAGAAACTCAGTAGTTCAAATTTAAAGAAAGAGTAGGAACTTAAATAATTTGTTGCAGATTTGAGAGTGTATACTGAATTAACATCATCATATTTTGCTATTTCAAAGAAATACACGCTACCAGATCATAGTTGTTTGTCTCAAATGGTCATTGAATATTGCAAATAGCTTTTTCTGCCTTCCGTTTGAGTCTAGCATCATCTGATCCTGCTCCAGAATAACTGAATCTTCATTAACTAATTATAAATAAACTGCATTATGTCCACTACCAGCAGTGTAAGGAGCTGTGTGCTACAATCACATTAAGATAATGTTAATAAAAATGGTCATAAATTATCTGTGGAATTTTTTTTGTGGTTATCTGAAATATGCTGTTTTTTATTGTGAGAAAATGATAAAAGAGAGCAGCTTCCATAATAAGACCCATGTGAAGGTCTCCCTTTTAGTTATGCTTTCATAGCTAGCCTTGCCGGAGTTCCTGCTTGCGCTCAGCACACAATGCACACTGTTCCTTAACAGTTACATGACAATGAGCAAACCTAACATCTCTCTCTCTCTCTCTCTCTCTCTCTCTCTCTCTCTCTCTCTCTCTCTCTCTCTCTCTGTCGAGCTGCACATGCTACTCCTGAGACTCCAGAGTCCCTGACCCCTTCTGCTTTCCGTACCTGCCTGATCCATCCTGATGTCCTACTCCTGGATGAAGTCATCACTTGGAAACCACTTGCTCCTGTTGAGGATGGCATCATATGAACTGCCTCAACATACACCTAGTAGGCGAAGGAAATTTAATCACTAATTTTCAATATGAATAAACTTTTTTCATCTGGACACAACAAAAGGAACTTTAAATTAAAAAAACACGTTTATCAGATCGTAATTGCAGATCATTAGCAACCAGGACTGACCAGGACTGTAGCAGTGCTCACACGTACACACGCACGCATGCACTCACACACACATGCATGCACACACATACTTTCATCAACTGTAAAACAGTTTATATCGTCTGCATCTGCTTCATCTAACACTTTCACACGTACACACAGACACACACACATGCATGCACGCACGCATGCACACACACACACTCACAAATACACGCACACCCCTGCACACACGAACACACTCACATATACACACAAACACACGTGCACACACACACACACTCACTCACATACACACACACAAACACACACATACATTCATCGACTGTAAAACAGTTTATATCGTCTGCAGCTGCTTCATCTAACACTTTCACACAGATACACACACACACACACACACACACACACACACACACACACACACACACACACACACAGACACACACACGGTTATACAGCAGGAGTTTATAAAGCCAAGATCTTGACAGCTGAGGATACAAACTGTCTGCTGTCATAAAAAATTAAAGGCCAGAAATTTATTTTATAAAATGTTTTGGGAATTTAATCATAAATCAAGAAATAATAAAATTTGTATTCACTAAAGAACAATTTGTTATAAATATGATTTGTTATAAATGTGACTTTAATTTGAGAAAAGTATTATTCACATTATTTTGTTATTAAGGTTCCCTGAACATGGCATTTTAAACCATAAAAACCAAAGTGTTTTAATTTCCAAGAAATAATGAAAGAACATGTGAGGAACATCTCACCACCTTTATCTAGGAACTACAAATACAAATGAAATGAAAATTTCGCAGTTCTCCAGCAATCTCACACAGCCTAATATCACTAAATTAGCTTAGCTGGTTAACTGAATGCTAGTAGACTAGCTCACATTAGCCATGTGTTTTCTAGGCTCTTCTCAGTGCTTACATATAAATCTGATTTGGAGGCGGAGCTATATGTGAGCTCAGATTGTGATGTCACTAAATAAACTTCACAGCTTTAAACCAATCATGTCCAGGATTAGAGGATGTCAGTGTTATCAATCTTGCTAATGTAGCTGATGTTGATTGTCAAGGTAGTTTTATATTCTGACAGTTTTAGGAAAATGAGGAGGTAAATTGAGACTCTGAGGCTGAAATCCCCCTTGTGTGATTAATATGAACTAGTTTACTAGCAGTTAGCAAACTGGCTAACTAAACTAGCTAATGTCAGGATGATATGTGGGCGTGCCTAATTAACATTTTTATGTATACTCATAAATTCTGGTGTGTCTAATGAGAGTGAAAGTGTAGAGATGATCCTCAGCCATCTTTAGTCATTTCTTTGATATTAGAAAATAAAACTATTGATTATTCTGCATAAGATTCTTTTTAGAGCTTTATTAATGCGTGACCTCTGAGATGGATGTGAGCTTTGACAGGACTCTTGTTTCATTATGTTAATATTGATGCTAAAGTCTGATCATCACAACAACAGTTGATTTCAGGATTTCTGTGACTGTGTGACAACCGAGACACCTTTTATTCTAAGTGTCAAATCAATTCATTCACATTTTTCATTAAAAGTGCAAAACTTGTTTGTGACAAGTGTGTAATATTTATACATCACATGTCCTCTCTCTGTGGGTCAGATAAATAAAGAATCATAAGTGATCATGACCTCAATCCCTCTCTCTTTCATTAAATAAAAAGCCGCTTGAAATTTCTAAAAAGTACATCATATTTCAACAGAAAATATTTCAGCAAATAAACATCAAAGACAAAACTCTATGAAATAAATATATCACACTTTAGAGTTAATAAATTAATAAATCGTTTCTTTTCACTTGACTTGCAGTTAGAAATAAATATTAAATTTATAATCTTTATTCAGAAAGAAAAATCTTAAAACTCCAGTTGAGGAAACAGTGTGATTTATAGTCTTATTGAACAGCTCAGTGCTGGAAATTAGTGAAAAAGCTGATTAATATTCATCTTTAATCAACTCAAATTAATGCATTTTAATTAACACTGTGACCTCAAGAATTTCAGGAAAAACCAAAAACCGGTTAACCTTTAAACACACGTGTCCATCATATGGAGACCGGCCTTCATCATCATCATCATCATCATCTCTTTTACACATCCACTAAAACCTCACACACACTGAGCGAATCTGCAGAAATTGAAGGGCTTATTTCCAAAACCTGATAAATCCATTTACAGCTACTGGAATGATCAGGTTTTCAATTCAATCACAGTTTCTGTTTCTGCGAATTCCAAGTAATCTCACGATAATCTCAGATCAGAAAATGAGCTGCAGCTGTTCTGCATGAAACAAAGTTAAAATGATTGAGAGTTGATTGAATATACACACGCAAGTACACACATGTATACACACAAACCCACACACATTCCACTTGGGCATGACGTTTGACATTTTATAAGACTATTTTATTACGAATTTGTTAATAATGAGTTAAAGTGATGTTTTGTTGTCTGAGAGAAACAGCTGTATTTAAACTTAATTTATAATTCAGTTGGGTGGCACGGTGGTGCAGTGGTTAGCACTGTCGCCTCACAGCAAGAAGGTCCTGGGTTCGATCCCTGAGTCACCCAAGGTGCCTTTCTGTGTGGAGTTTGCATGTTCTCCCCGTGCATGCGTGGGTTTCTTCCGGGTGCTACGGTTTCCTCCCACAGTCCAAAGATATGCAGATTAGATCAGCTGGCTCTATATTGCCTGTAGGTGTGAATGCGAGCATGTGTGGTTGTTTGTCTGTGTTGGCCCTGTGGTGGACTGGCGACCTGCCCAGGGTGTA
>JAQQZR010000705.1:0-13319 GCA_030068235.1 Notoglanidium macrostoma | reverse complement strand
GTGGTGGACTGGCGACCTGCCCAGGGTGTACCCCGCCTCTCGCCCGAAGACGCTGGGATTGGCTCCAGCTTCCCCGCCACCCAGAAGGATAAAGCGCTATAGATAATGGATGGATGGATGGATGGATGGAAACATAAAAATATTAAATTGTAGAAACAGTTACAAAATTTTGAAAGGTGGTTATGCGTTAATGAACGGACACCAAAGAGAGGGTGTAGTGCCGAGGAACATATTTAGTCATCTAGAGGGACAAACATGATTGAAAGAAGTCTAAGTATGTTTCTTTAAACATGCAGGGTATATTTGGGTGATGGATCAAAAGAAAGTGCCATGGCTATCACTTGCCTGCATACTGATTAAAATGACTCAATAATGAAAAAATTATTCTTTTTTATTATTCTTTTTTAAACGTGCCCCGATCCCCTGATTAGCCAGGATTCATACATTTTAATGAAAACTTCTGCACTCAGAAGTTTCATCACGGTCACGGCTGACTAGCCTTCTAATTAAAAGTATTAATGCATTCAGTTTATGCTTTGCTGCTCCAGCATAAATTTTGGGACATTTCTCAAATAGTTTTGAAAAATGTGATCTCTAACATTGGTCAGTTTATTTATTCACACTGGCTTTGACCAAATCTGAGAACATGTACATAATCAGACTCATAGGCTTTCTTTCTAAGCTCCACAAAATGTTCTACATCACCTACAAGAGACAAAGGATATTTTGTGTGTGTGATGCATGGCATACTGAATCACAGTGTAACAATTAAGTTTGGAAGCTGAAAGGAAATGAGTATTCAGACACGTTTGTTTTTGATTCTTAATATATTTTCATTGCATATATCTACTGGTGTGACTGCTGTTCCTGCTGCTTTCAGGTCATCCTGCAACTCTTACCTTCCTTAGCAATAGTATGAGCGTACAAATTTATAAGTATAAGTATTCTGGGTGGAAATTTAGAAGTATGATAAACAGAAAATGCATTTAACCCATCCAAGCAGTGGACACACATAAGCACACATACCAGAGCAGTGGGCATTCGGGGTTGGATTCAGTAGGGGTTGGATAAAGACAGACTTTTCATTCTACCAGTAGTCCCTTCTGAGACCGAAAAAGACTCATACGCAAATCTTTCAAACAATTCCCTACATTTTACAAAGCAACATCATTCACAACCCGATCCTTCATCATTTCATTAGTTGTACAGACTTGGACAAATAATATTAGTGCAACTTAATCACCTTGCTAATGATATACATGTACTGTGACATAATTGATCACAATATATTGACATCACATTGTCACCATGCCCAGCCCATGCATTATGCAGTAATGCATGTTTAATATATTAGTAAGGCAGTGTGAGACATCTTGCCATGTCTTATCTGTGCTAATAAGACAGTGGTGTGGAGAAGGTCTGCGCCTCTGTCAGCACTAATGCATGAAGAAATGCTGCAGCAGCAAAAAGCTCCAGACAACCTGTAAGAACGTAATGTTATCCCTGAAACAGTCGATATATATTTTAAGGTGCACCGTTTACTTTGATCATTAAACCACCAGTAGTCCATCATTCACCTGACCACGAGAACTCACAACAGATTGGACTCTCACTCTCATGAATGCGATTCTTCTGAAAACGGAGAAATAAGCAGAAAAGCAAGTGTTTGAATCGTCGTATCCTTTCCACATACACGCTCGATTGTATCTTGCAGTAAGTGAAGTAGAAGCAGATCAGCTGGACTCGGTGAAGAGACAGACGGCTCGTATGACCATCGATGGAAAGCAGAAGCTATCAGCAGAAGGAATCAGCTCTAGTAGAAGCCGCCGTGCTGATGCGAGTCGGTGTTGTGTTCAGAGCTCACTGCTCCAGTGTGAACGAATCAGATCTCTAGTGAATGGCTCTGGGCTCTGTTCCAAACCCAACTCCGCACACTGCACTGCTGCCGTGCAAATGTAGAGGCCTAGATTTCTTGAACCACAACAGAAATGACTGAATTCCAAAGCAACACTGTTGCGGTTATTCTGTTTCACTGTCAGAATAATAAATAGCAGATAACACGGACATCATTTTATTTTTTAAAGTGCTGGAGAAAAAAGAAACCTTGTGTGATTAATTATAACCCAAGTGAATTCTCACCAAAAGCATTATAGGCAACTGTATTTAGTAGTATGAGTGACTCTACCAATCGCTAATTAATGGATGATTTTGTATTCATTTTTATTGGGTTGCTGTGGTTTATATCACCTACACTATGTGTTTATTGGGCATCTGTTAGAAGAAAGAGAAAGTAAACAGGATTAAACTGGCCATTATAATAAGCAGAACTGTGATAAGTGGTAGAGATAATCTAATAACTAAATAATTAGGGATGACCACTGTATGCTAAGACAAAGTAATGCAACGCTAGCCCAGCATGATTTTGGCAAGCAGGCTAGGAGTTGGCACTCCGTTTGGAGGATGTAAATTTATTATTTTTTTTACTTAGCTTTTTCTTGGTAAAATTCATCATTTTGCTGAAATTATCTTTGTGCTTGGACTTTTAAAGTATATACAGAGCTTAAAAGCCAAACGTTTCTGTAGCCAATGACAAACAATGGTTTCTCTCACTGGGAAGCTTGTTCTAGCCCTGCATTTAGCATTCAGAATATAACTCTAACACTTTCAGATATTTATCCAATAGTTGGCTCATTGTACTGAAGCATAATATAAGCCTATATGCATAGAGGAATGATCCATTTTTAAGCTAATAAAAAGCAGACATCTTAGTAATACACCTACAAAATACATATATAACAAGAGCGGTGAAATATCCCACCAGAATTCTGCCAGAAGCTTGTTGATGGCTACCAAAAGTGTCTGATCAAGGTGAAACTTGCTAAGGGACATTACGCCAAATAGTAGGTGTGCTGTGTGTATAATTTTGACCCTGTATTGGTTTCAGAATGCGAAATAAATTAAAACGTATTCACCCAAACCTTGTTTTTTATTATTAAAAATATCTGCTATACAATCATTCTTCCCAGAAAAAGACCAGTTCAAAGAAATCATTGAAAGCCCAATATGAGTGTATGTTTAGCCAGCGTTCATTAAATGCAGACGGGGTTTGCTAACAACAAATGTAAATTGCGTTTGGTTTGTCTTTTTTTTTTTACCTTCAATTGCTTTTTGTACCTTCAAGTCCTGTTTAAATATTATTCAACACCACCACATACTCCATCATACAGACTACACACGATAATATACAATGAACTGATGCATGGTATTGCAGATCACTGCAGAGAGGAGATATCGATTATATCAATAAGCTAAAAAGGAGTTGCTGGATTGTGAGAAACCTGGAGCACAGGGAGTTTCTGCTTCCACTGAGTCCCTTATCTCTAAATCCATGATCAACAATTAAGCAACAGTCACACACTAATGAACTAAGTGTTATGAGATTACACTTCAGCTAGCCTGCAGAAATATATTAAAATATGCATGCCGCTGAAGGGTCCATCCATCTGTTTCAGATTCAAATTCCCCCAAAAAAATACCAAAGAGATCCATTTTCCTGCTAATGCAATCATGCGTTATATAAACTGTATCTAAACTGCAAGTGATCACTGATCTCTCCAGGCTTCTGTCTCTGAAACAAATCTAAACAACATGGAAACTGGCAGATACCACTTTCATCTGTCTCCTAAAGGAGGAGTGTAACGAGAGTGCTGACCTAATCCATCAAGCTGTCATCCATCACAAAATGTCCTTTTTCCCCTCTTCACCCCACCGTTTCTCTCTAATAATGGCGCTCATCTTTCAGAGTTCAGCAAAGGACAAAAGGACAGTCTGAGACCCAGGCGTATCCATCATGTCTGAAAACAAATAGAAGTGCATGACGTGACAAGAGCTGATGGTCAGAATGCAAAAGAAGGGAAAAAAATGCATCTGGATGTAACAGATTTTTTTTTTCTTTTATCATGACCATCACTGAGGCAGTTGTGGATTGAAGATAGTTATATTTACTCCTCTCCCTTAAAGAGGATTATGCGCCAAGAGCACATCACATGCACTGGCCACTTTAATAGGTACACCTGCTCATTCATGCAACTAGACAAGCGGCCAATCATGTTGCAGCAGTGGAATGAATAACATCATGCCGATACATGTTAATTCGGTTCATAGCAAACATCAGAACCCTGTTCATGCCTATAATTAATGTAAGTCAGAACCACCCGTACGAATTCGGTTAATTCGTCATCTCTGTCGTAGCAATAAATCTGAGTCTGACGTTAGTTTTAATTCTTATGATGTTCCACAGATAAAGATGTATTGGATTTACATTTCACAGCTATAATAAAATGGCTTGTCAGGACGTATATACTAAGGCTTATAATACCATGTTAAGAGGGTAACTTAAGTACCCTCCAGAGGGACCAGAGTACCATGCTGACAGATTTCATATTTGTACTACTGTTACAGCTTAAAAAATTCTTTACAATCCTCATTTCTACACAACAAACATACACAACCGGCATGAATGAAGTAGAAGCATGTACTCGAGTGACGAATTAAACAAAGATCTGATCACATTTCTCTGTATACTGGATGCTAATAGGATTTACACTGGAGTGAGACTAATGAGCTTTTAATTGTGTGTTCAGTTGCACTACAGGAAGATCTGCACATGTGTCACTAAGGTATGTCTGCCTGTAGAGAATTCTGCACTCTGAGCCTTCAGGGGAAAACTGTACTCTTGTGCAGAGACAGGCACTAGCTATTAGGTTAAGCAACACACACCCACACGCAACACACACACTTTTTTTTTTAATGCCTTCAACTCCTTTTTCAGATCCCTGATGCTGACTAAACTCATTTGGTGAAACCACTGTGGAAAGAGGTGCAAAGAACAATACGCTTCCAGAATTGAGATTTCTCCATCATGCCTACATGGCAGATAAATGAGAGTGATGACCAAACCTGCAGCCATGCAGCCAAACCTGCACTAATGCACCATTTAACTCTGTCTCTCTCTCTCTCACTTTCTCTCTCGCTCACTCTCTTTTTTCTATCTGTACATATCTACATACCTGCCCATACCATATCAGCTCCCTGGAAGTGGAGGGCAGGTATGTAAATGTCAGTTTTTCTCAGAGCGGTAGTTATTTCACGTTAAATTAGCTCTCCTTTGACCATTTTAGCCCACCACTGCAATGAACGCTTTACACAGAAAAACGTTATCTTGTTGTAATTGAATGTAACTGCTAGGGTGGATGGAGCATGTTATTCTGTGTCCTCTGCTTATCTTATAAAACCTTCATGCATCCTGATGTCCCAATACAACCTAGAATTTGTGTGCTAATTCAGCAGTCAAGAAGTCTAAACAGCAGTTCTGAATGGGGAAGATGTCAGTGACAGAGGGTTAAGTATTTCAGAAATTGCTGATCTTCTGGCATTTTCACACATAACAGTCCCTAGGGTTTACATAGAATGGTGCAGGGGATTATAAAAAAAACATTCATTGAATATCTTGTTGATGCGAGACATCAGAGGAGAATGGCCATACTGGTTCTGTGGACAGGAAGTCTATGGTAACTCAAATCACCATTCTTTACAATCTACCCTTGGGCTACAACGGGACACTTAATGGGCTACATACTTTTATATACAAAGGCGGACTGTATGAGATGATGGATGGAATTGTTTTGTTTTCTGTCTTCCTATCTGTAGAACTTCTGCACGGGCGTGCACCACCTGGCGACAGCAGACAAAATACGCCATACACACAATACATCACGCTAAATGCAAGCCTCCCCTTTCTGTTCCTCTCTTTTCCCTCTCTGTCTCTCGGCAAGGTCTGCATGGTGGACTGTCTTCCTCCACCATTTTACACCATTCATCTTGTATTCATGTCCACAGGATATTTAACTTCTGGCTGCAATGTCTTTTGTCTTATAGTACTGTCAGGTACAGGCAGACTCAGGCAGAATGCAACTGCGGTTCAGTGGCAAAGACAGCAGGCAAGCTCGTAATCCAAAAACAAGCAAAGTGCAGTCAATGTGCAAACAGGTTGTCAGAGGCAGGGTAAAACCAAAGCAACAATCACAAGGCAGGAACCAGGAAATCAAACACGGTTAATGAAAAGCTTGGCAGCGGCAGACACAAACATGGGTAGCATGGTTGCAAAGTGTAGGTGCAAGTATGTGTGTGTGTATACAGACAGTACAGCGTGTGGTGGTTAATTGGATGCAGCTGCATGCAGTCCGAAGTCCAGGGATTCAGATCATGTGAGTGTGAGTGAGTGCTCATGGGAAATGGAGTCAACGGGTGCAGCCATGTTGTCGGGTTGAGAGTGTTTAAGGGAATCTGTAGCGTAATGGGAGTTTCTGTAGCGTTAGCAGGTACAGAGTTTCTGACTGAGTGAGCAAGTACAGACATGACAAGTAATAATGACTGCAACTTGCATGGGTAATACAAGAGACACAAGCACAAGAAAAAACACGACGTGCGTGACAAATAAAAATCCTATGGGTCAACGTGCGGTCACATTGTAAGAATAAAAAAATGTGTGAAAGAAAAAAAGGTGCTATAGAAAGTGACACAGTGACACCTCTACAACCATGACCATCAATAAAACACCACATAAACACAAATAAACTCCTAATGTCGCAAAACCTATCAATGAAAATCACAGTACTACCGCTGCCTACCGGCTCCTCAACCCTTAAAAATATATTAAACCTATTCATCTATGCAATTATCCAAATGCCAGTCATATGGCAGCAGTGTAATAAAGAGTCATGTGTATAAGGTCAAGAGCTTCAGTTAATGTTCACATCAAAAATCTAAATAGAGCAAGATGTGATCTCAGTGACTGCGGCATGGCTGTTGGTGCCAGCATGGCTGTGTATTTCAAAAACTGCTGAAGTTCTGCAATTTTTACACAGAATGATGTGAAATACAAAAAAACCCACACAAAAAAAAACACTCAGTGAGTGGCAGTTCAGTGGGTGGATATGCCTTGCTGATGATAGAGCTCAGAGAAGAACAGAGAGACTGGTTCAAGCTGACAGCAAGGCTATGATAACTACACCAGCAAGAAGACCACACTGGCTTCCGCTCCTGTCAGTCAAGAACAGGAGTCTGAATCTACAGTGATCACAGACTCACCAAAGCTGGACGGATTGGAAATGCGTTTCAATTCCTCAACAGCTTATTGTTGACTACAAATAAAACAACAAGCCACCTTCTGATACTGAGACTTTAATGTCTTCCATCTCCTTACATTATGACACTAACTGCTCTGCAGTGAGATCAGATGGCTAATTGGTTGGCAGTAAGTGGAAGTTTAGATGTCCAGCAAAGCAGCTAAATCAACATTTGATAACAGCTCTGACACAGAAGAGCAGGAAGCGTACACTGAGCATCATCCTGCTTCCAGATTACTAATGACTGCAGCTAATGTCATTTCAAACAGAGTGCTCTCATTACCGGACAGATTAGAAACGAAACAGCCACTAGCTAAACAGATGAATGACCTGCTTCAGAGATATTACTAAACTAATAAACATCACCATGCACACTAACTAACTAATAATAGTGTTAAATGTGTTGGATTTACATAGTGCAAACCCAAGGTCACTTTACATGGGGAAGAGAAAAAAAAAAGAGTTAATAGAGAAACTGCATGATGTTCCAGAACATCCACCTTTATCATCTATCATAGTAAATATACGTGTTTCTAAATAAACTGCTTTATACACCTTCTATACTGACCGTGCCTTTAGGTGAACGGGTTATGTTAAAATTACATCTAGATGTACATGAGAGTGTGAAATGTGTGTGTGTGCATGGTGATGGACTAGCGCCCCTTTCAGAAGGTATTCCAGCTTAAAATACCCAGAGGAAGAAGTTGTCAGTTAATGGACTAAAGAGAGAATGGAGAAAGGCTGACTGAAGGCCATCTGGAGATTTCCTGACACAGCGTTGTTCACGGTCAATTCTCCAAATGCATCGTAGTTCTCCCCGAGAAAGCTAATGAGCTGCACTTGAAGTATGAGAAAACGCTTCGTGACCAACACCATGCACATTCACATATTTATTCTCTAAACACACACACCACCTTTATCAGGAAATGAAATAAAAATGGCTGACTTGACAGAGTTGAAAAAAAGTCTTTTCTTGTTGTCATACAGTGTTTACACACTAGAGGGCAACTAAGGGCTTAACGGAGTGAGAGCGAGAGGTAACAGAAACCCCCCAGCTTTATCTGGGTCTGAGCACTGATAACCTACACATCTTCCGAGCTCGTCTGTGCTGCGAAGCTGTTCTCCACTTTTTGTGTAGTTTGCCTCTGAGAGTGAATTTTATGACCCAGTGATATGAGGAAGTGAACGTGTTTAATCTGTTTTCCATTCGTATCTACGACAAATGACATAAAAGTATAAAATTGTTATTTCTAGGATTAAGAACCCTCCAAAGTGTCCTTAAATGTATAACTGATTTGCAAGTGCATTAGAACTCTCTCACAAACAAACACTCACTCACACACGGTATTTTGTGTGTTGTGTGTAGCATTGATGCGACACAGCTTCAGAGTACGAGGGTCAATCCTGAATCAGGTTACATCTGTGTCTGGCTTCGATGCATGTTCACCTGGTGTCCAGGTTCTCCAGTCTCTTCCCACCTCCCGTGCCAAAAACATGGACTGGCTACACGAAATTGCCCTAGGTGTGAAAGTGTATTTACGTTGTGTGAATGTGTGTTTGCATTGGCCATGTGTAACTCTGAACATGATGTTACCAGCACCATGCTTCACTGAACAGTTGGAGTTCTCAGGGTGGTGAGCAAAACATTTACATTTTTTATCTCATCAGACTTGGAAGGTTTTTCCACATGATTTATGAGACTCTGGTATGCCTTTTGGCAAACTTCAAATAGGATTTCCCTGAGCTCAAATCTCTTAAAAGCCCAACAATACAAAATATTGAAAAGTTTAAAATGTATAGACATATGTATTATACACATTTGTATGTTAATTGTTACAAATGATATAAAATCAAATCATCGACCAACCAAGAAAATACTACAACAAATTGCTGTATCACTCCTCAATTAATATATTTAAGTATGACTGGGTCTCTCTCCTGTTTTGTTCCCCCTCAAGCACAAGGCGTGCTTGCTCCTCACTATACCATCACAGGCCTGATAATTGAATATTGAGACTCATTAATCACCAAGACCCTGTTGTCAGATTTTAGCTGGAAATACCGGTCGTGTATGCTATACAAGGCCACACCAAGAGTTCACACAGTATGCTAATGCGCTAAACCATTAGCTATTGTCATTGTGATAAATAGTTTTGTTGCCCAGAGATGTAGCTGGGGCACAAAGCCAATGTGATTTACACAGCGTGAGAGGCCAGACTGTAGTTTATTACCCGTATCACACAAACTCAATTAACAAACCAGAAATGAACAGAATTCACAATACACATTGCAATCAATCCAGTTAAATAGAAATACCATTCTACAGACTGTGCCAAATCTTGATTCCTGTCAGGATATGGCGTAAGACACTAAACTCTCGAATGTTCTCAATATAATTATATCAATAATTTTATTGAACAAGCTTATCAAGTTTTACATAACATCATTATCTTCTAAATATGGACCACTCCATAAGCAATAAAATAATCTGTATACCAAATAAAATGTGTCACTTCAACTTAAAAACGAACTGCGGAGCCGTCAGTATCGATGTGATATAACTGCGTAGGAAAGGACAAAGAGCTTTTGGAACTACCAAGATACTAGCCAACATGGCGAATGTTCACGTCATATCTCATTTTCTACAAGACAACACAAATTCCCTGTGACACTCCACTGTGTGCCTGAACGCAACAAGGAGCCAGAATGGATCGGGTGTTACAGGCACAACATTCAGCCAGTCAGCCGGGACCACAGCAGTGGAATAACATCATCTAGACACTTAATCAGCATGTTAATGAGCTAATTACACTAACAGGAAAATATGAACTTCGGGCTAGGCCATGCAAGGCCTTCCTGAGTTATTTAGGCTGTGTGTTTGGGGTCATGTTCTTGTTGAAACATTCATCCTCTTCCAAGATTCAATAAATTGATAAATGAGATGAATTCTTCTTTAACGTGTCCCGGTACGTCCTTAAATGACGTGTAATGCCTCAGTACAGTTTACAGAGAAGCAGCCGTATATCATGATCTTCTCACCTCTGTACTTCACTGTGGCTATGCAATTATATGCACAACCCTTCTTTCTCCAAACATGACCCGTGGGATTCTTTTTTGAGTTTGAGATCACCACTAGTTAAAGGTCCACTATGTAGGATTTTGTGGGTAGAAGAAATGGAGTCTATATTCCATAATATAATTAGGAAATCATTACCTGTAACTCCAAATTGTTGTGCTTTCATAAGCTTAGAATGAGCCCTTTATATCTACATAAGGAGCGGGATCAGTGTTTGTTGGTGCTGGCTAAAGCAAAGTCTGAAAAATGGACGAACATGTATCCATTACAAAAAAAAAGCAAAGGAGTGTATGTGAATGTAAGTACTTGGAAGTATGTTACAGGCACCTGCAGGCCACCATATGTGCTAATACATGCTTGGAAATGGAGGGGTAAGGGAGGGGCATTCAGGTGGTTGAATCCTACATAGTGGATTTTAGTCTTTCTGATCATACAACAGCTACCTACTGGGGATAGTGAAGGCTAACAGCTGCTTCCTTCGATACACATAAAGCTGGACAACTGCATCTTTCCGAACTGCTGCTCACGCTGCACAACTTGGCATCATAACACCTGCAGAGAAAAGTGATATCCAGCCAAAAGATGTCTTCTTTTGCAGAGGAGTTTTGCTTGAGGTGTTGGAATGGAGATACTGCGGTGCGGCTCATTGCTTATTGTTTTCTGTTAACTGTTGTTCCTGTTTTCAGGGGGTCCTGCAACTCTTTCACCGTTGCCGTCATCTTTGGTTAGTCTGACAGCATTTGTTTTTAGTTTTAATAACTTTATCCCCATTTTTTTTTTTTAATTAAAAATGTAAAACTTTTTTTATGTTTATTCATGTGTATGTTTTCCTTGTAGAATTAAAAGTCAAAAGGCAGAATGGGTACGTATTTGAAGAGGAAATATACACTGAAACTATATTAAATAAAAACAAAAAAGCATCAGAATACTGATTTATATATGGTATACTGTAGATGTTACAGAATATAAAAAAAACGTTGGGTAATTTTTATTAGTGTGTCACAGTAACGTGGCCTCCCAGGATACAGGTTAATTAAGACATGTGAAAATTTCATGGCAATGACACACACACTCACACAAAACAGTAAGAACAATATTAACCGGTGAAATAATATTAGTAGAAGAATTAGTAAAAGAAGAAAAAGAAAAAGATGATAATGATGAATTGTCAGTAAAGTTGTACTTCTGTTGTTTCTGGAATGGAGACTGTGGTCTCTGTGTGAACTCTCTTATACCCAAGTTGTCTTTATTAAATAGCACTCTGATTTATTTTCGACATGCAGATTGATAGCTCCACTGTCCCAAATAACTGTGTTGACTTCAGCCGAGTCTGCTCTGATTTAATAGGTGTTTATAGGGCTGCTCTGACTCATTCTCTCCAGCAAATCTCTCTCTTTCTCTCTCTCTGTGTGTGAAAGACATGAAGATGCACAAGAGGAAAGAGGTATTGATCACAGTGCTATGTGTCATAATAATATAGGCCAATCTAAATACAGGTGTGAGCCTTATTTCATAACATGGAGGTCTGGAGGCTGTAAAAAAAAATTATGAGAAAGGTTGTCTGATTGGATATAACTTTATTCCTTGCACAATGAAACCAAATAACAAGCTAATTAGGATGGTGGATTACAGTGTTCCATTGAATCTCTACTGTCTGTCCAGCTCTAGAACCCCTGACCAGATAAAGCATAAATAAATAAACAGTAAACAATATAGACATTACTGCAATTTCAATGATAAAAAAAACAACACATTTACTGCCCTTTCAATGAGGTAAACAATAAAGTTTCTGCCATTTTGATGAGGTGAACAATAAAGATGTTACTGCGATTTCGATAAAGTAAATGTAACAAAATTACTGCTCTTTCCAAGAATTAAACAGTTACTGCTATTTCAATGACGTAAACAGTAATAAAGTTAGTGCTATTTCAACGGCATAAACAATAAGTGTTACTATGTCCATTCCTAAAGCATTGCTGGTGGTGTGAATTTAAAATAAAACTTTCAAAACAAAATGCTCATACATCTCGAATCTCACAAAGAATTAACAAAAAATACAGAAATTAGCAATAAAAATTGTGACTTAACCCAACGTTATAACTTTCTGGATACAGAGTGTGTTTATACCAGAGAGACTCTGAAAGCTTCTCTCATTTTGGATGCTTATGATTACTTTCTTAGGAGAACAGTGGGAAATATGCTCTTATAATACAACAGCATCTGATTTGTGTATGGTGGTGGTGGCGCAGTCAATCAACGTCTACTATGTACCCGGCATGGGTCCCTGTGAATTACTGGCAAAATAATGCTGAGTATTTACCCATTTAGGATACAGTTTATATTGATTTCCGGTTTTAAATGTCTGTTAGACCATCATATGGTTGTTCATGACATGCATGCAATGCAAGGGTTGGGAGGGTTACTTTAAAAATGTATTCCAATACAGTTACTAATTATATTAAAATTAAAATATGAAAATATTAAATATTAAAGTGTTTAAAATATTAAAATATTTAATATTAAAATATTAAAATGTAGTCAGTAACCTAGTCTAATGACCACAAAATTAAAGTGAATTAACTGATTACTTTTCATTACTTCTGGATTATCTCAATACCAAATATGTGGATGATGACGGCATTTTCACAGGTGGAAAGCAGAACTCGTACTGAACTGTGATGTTGTTCTTTTTCTGATTTAAAGATAAAATAATGGTGAAATTTCCACCCAGTGAACAACGGTGACCATGATAATGAACTGGTAACTGTAAAATTGGCTAATTTTACAGTATATATTATTACAGTATATATATATATATATATAGAGAGAGAGAGAGAGAGAGAGAGCTGCAACCTCACAGCAAGAAGGTCCTGGGTTCGAACCCCGGATCACCCGGGGTGCCTTTCTGTGTGGAGTTTGCATGTTCTCCCCGTGCATGCGTGGGTTTTCTCCGGGTGCTCCGGTTTCCTCACACAGTCCAAGACATGCAGATTAGGTCAACTGGCTACTCTAAATTGCCCATAGGTGTGAATGTGAGCGTGTGTGGTTGTTTGTCT